>KK116054.1:42234-61572 GCA_000611955.2 Stegodyphus mimosarum | reverse complement strand
TTAAATAAATATATATATATATATATATATATTTTATATTTTATTCATTCTTTTATCCCATTTAACGTGCAGAATAGAAATACCGAAACTAAAGTCGGAGCTTTTTAATATTAAAATTTGTTGTGCATTGCAGTTAAATGTTATTTAACAATAAGTATTTTGTTTAACGAGTTCAAATATCGGGTTTTAACGAAAGTTTACCGCTCCTGCAAATATCGTCTGCGCAAACCATTCGCGTTGGCGCGTTTAATCAAATTTTGTCACGTTGGCCCTTTAATCAATTTTCAAATGGCGAATAATATTTTGGCATTTGAAAGAGAGACACTTGCTTTAGTGTGTTGCGAAATTTATAAAAAAATATTATCGTCATTTTAAGTACAAGGTGTCTGAAATGGAATTATCACGCTACGAGATTAGAATCACCTTTCACTTCCAGTTCTGTTGCAAAAAGTCAGCTACAGAATGTCACCAAATCCTGTGTACAGCCTTAGATACTAATGTTGTATCATATGACACTGTGAAGGTTTGGTACCGAAAGTTGTAAAGCAAGGACTATGGCATCCAAGAAGCAGAGCGCTCTGGCCAGCCTACTGATGTTGATGAGGCCCGCCTGCGAGAGCTTGTGGAAAAAAATCAGTATGCAACTACTCGAGAGCTTGCTAAGGAATTAGACCTTAGTGCCATGCCCATTAGTCGCGCTATTGCATCGCATAAACTTGACATGCAAGTTGAATCACTGGGTGCCGCATGAGCTGACTCAGGGCGATAGGGTCAAACGTGTTCCGGCCTATACAAATCTGCTCGTAACAAAAAGATCATGCTTTGTATCTCGTGGTATTATCTACAAAGAGTATATGGGAAAAGGTTAAACCCTCGACAGTAAGGTGTACAGCGAGAGAGAAGTCCGTGTTGACGCTGCTATCAGAAAAAACGTCGGGCTAAGTTCCGGCGTAAAAAGGTAATGTTCTATCAAGATAATGCAAAGCCGCATGTGTTTGCATTCACGGTTTGGACTCTGTGCGAACTCGAATTGGATCTTCTGCCACATCCACCATATATATAGCCCCGACATCACACCTTCGGACGTTTATCTTTTTTCATACCTGCAGCTACATCTTGCGGTTGCTGTCTTCCATTCTGCACAAGATGACCGAAATGAGGTTGATCTTTTTTTGGACTTGCAGCCACCAAGTTTCTGAGCCGAAGGCTTTGAAAAGCTACCAAAACGTTGACAGAAAATGATAAAATTGGGTGGTGATTACTACCCGCACTAAAGGTACTGCTTTTTTGTTTTTTTTTTTTTTTTTTTTTTTTTTTTTTGTCCTCCTAACTTTAGGAAAAAAGTTTTTTGGCGAAAAACGTTCCTTAGAACCAGATATATTGTTTCTTCAAACGGTTGAACATTAACAATTTAGTGCATTCGTCTACAACAGCAAATATACAATACTCTTGATTATCCGGGCTAATGTTGAAGAAGCAGGTCATGGAGAATCCAAACTATCAATTTCATGCATACTGCATGTGTTTGTTTCTTAAAAAAGCAGTAATTTTACTTTGTTTTTGAGAACGAATGAAATATTTTTCGGAATTCACTGCGGTTCCCCCCCCCCGAAGTGCTCTTTTATCATTATATTCCAATTCTCTTTGGTCGACGAAGTCTAATAACAGAGATCACTGCTGTCTCGCGAATAATGTAATTAATCGTCTATGTCTTCTTCGTTTTTATTTTCTATTCACCGTCTATATCTTGTGTTCTTGTGACATTTGAACCGTTATCCGCATCGTTCAAGCACTGGAAACCCTGCTGAGTGGAATCGCCGTCTAACCATTCCTTGATGTTATCCTGATCAACATTTTCGAAGAATTTTAATTTTTCAATTTTTCGGCATAGTACTCAGTTACTGCCGCGTCTTTTTCAGAATAAGATGAATCTCCGATTTCTATTTATATATAAATATATTTTATATGTTATATAAATCTTCCATTTTTACACTCTCTTGTGCATGCCCACTCTCGTATAATCGAAAGTAAACATTGTTATTTAAGAAGATGTAAAGTATCTTATTAACCAGTCATTATAATTTAAGACATTACTAAAATTTCCCTTTTTCGTATTCCTGACCAAAATGCAAATTAGCTCTGTGGGTATTTAAGCTGAGGGTTTTGATTAGTTCAGAGAGCTTCTGGCAATCGCCTCTTGCTTTTAGTATTATTCGCCAATTCTGCTTACAAGGATATTCCGGCTTTTGCATTCTTGGTAGCCGATGTTTGAAATACCTTAAGGTAAAATGTCTGAGCCAGCTTATTCTATTGAAAGTGTAGTCTTAGACTACACTTTCAATAGAATAGACGTTTTCGACGTTTGAATTTTATTGTCTGTTCTGTTAATTCAAAATATCCACAAGTGATGCAGATTTCATCTGTAGCACAAAATATGTTTTATGTTCAATTTAAGACTTAAAAGAAAACGTGTATTTAAACCTTCTTCCGTATTTTCGAGTTGTTTAAGACGTGGTGATAACTCATTATTTGTCTAGTTGGGTTAGCTGGACTTAAGCTTCCAGTCACATAAGCAACCCTACAAAGGAAAAGGAAACATTCGTGTCCCCCCCCAGATGTTTTTGTTTTAATGGCAAATTCATCTCTTCTAGAGATATTGTTTTACAGTACTATGAAATTTTCAGGTGCCCCTTCCCGTCCTTTTAGGGGGGAAAAAATTGTTTTTGAAGCTGTTAGTGTTGTGTGTTACTCACATTTAAGGAACATGCGTACACTTAATGTTTAGGAGCAGTATATTGATATATCTTTACAGTGGAGAGAGTTTGAGCAATAGACACAGTATTTGCCCAATTTTAATGGCTGTGTAGATCAGTGGTCTGTGTGTAATATCTCAGTATGTACATGGAAACGAAATGTTTTGACTTTTGAGTTATTTTTAGTGTTATGCAATTAATCAAGAGTGGTAGCTGTTTTAGCTTCCTCCATCATCTTCCAGAAAACGCTCTCGTAGCTGCAGTTCTGGGAATGCGAACTGAGTGATGATGAGGAATATTTGAGTTGATTACTCAGACGACATTGCGAATGATAAAGATGAAGTACTTGGTGATTATCAGATGCTTCGCTTGTTATGGGCTGATAGTAATTTATTGCTGTTGCTTTCATGGAAGGATATTTTCTTGATTGTGGGTCAGAAATAGAAGATTAAAAAAACATTTGTAGAGTTTCCTGTGGGGGAAGACTGAAGCTCCAGGGATTTAAAAAAAATGAAATTCAATATCAAATCCTGTTTACAAAGCTTGATTATGCGTGAATACTTGTAAAAAAATAATAAAAAAATTGGATAGCTATTTTCATATGTTTTGTGTGCATGAAAATTTTTAATGGTTGCCGTTATAGGTGTAGTTATAAAGTACCATCACAGGTATAAGTGTGTGAAATGATTTTTAAAAGATTCATTTATTATTTTCATATTTCTTTTGTCAAAATGTCGAATTGTGAATGAAATTTAATTGGCATAAATGAAGGCAGGGTGGGTCTCTTGGATTTAATTGTGGGATTTCACGAAGTTACCTAAGTAAGTATTATGTGAAATGGATTGAAACTGCTTATATTTAATTCATTCACTTGTAAAGTTCTACTGTGCTTCTGTTGTGTAGAATCTTGAGAAATAGGGATTGCACTGACGAAGGGTTAAAACTGCCCTTTATTAAACTCTTTAACTTATTTACAATGCTTGAACTTGACGCTAACATACTACGCCTCAACTTGGGCGGTAACTGAAACAGTAGAATCAAAACTCAAGAATTCAAGATATTAACAAGTAGTGGAGTTAAACTACAGGGCTCATACAAGGTTGTATCCTACAGCGTGTAGATGAGTGTAGTGGCAGCAAGGTAATAGCTGTAAAGCCACGTCTAACCAGTAATAAATGCTAAGCCGAAGCTTGTGTACAACCACGCACTACTAAAACATCAATATTTAAACTCTTTCTCCCACTGGTAGAATTTGCATTCCTTACGCGCGCTACCAAATTTAAATATTCTGACACTGACATGCTTATAGGAAAGTAACTTAAAATTAAATGTAACTGGTTATTTAAAATAAATATAAATCCCTACACACTCAAAAAGATTGTGGGCATATAAATTTGATTTCGGTGTAGACGAGGCCAAATTCCCCGTAAATTACCACAGTTTTTAGACCTGTAATTCAGAAAATCCGCGTGTAAGCCATGAACAAATTCCATATTTTCCTAAGTGTATTATGAGTACAAGATTTGTGGTCCTGTTTCTCTTTGTTGAAGTTAAGTATCAATTTCAGTGTGTGCTTGGATATGTAACAGATTTTTTTCATCCCTTCAAATCCTGCAGTTGGATGCAGAAGATACTAAATTATAGGTCTTTCAACAAAATGAAGCGTCGCACTATTTGCGAACATTGTACGAGATAAATTAAATCCTAATTTCGTAAACAGCGGATTGAAAGAAATGGACTTATCCTATGGCCTACAAGAAGTCCTAATCTTACCTCACAGATTCCTTCCGTTGGGCCTTTGGCAGAAATCACATTTGCAGTGAAGGAAATCATAGTGTTGACCACCTCAAGAGAATCACACAGACAGTTGCAAGCGTTAGGTAGACAAGGACCGAAATTGAATATCGTTATGACATCTGTCTTGGTGAACGTACTGAAAGTTATAAATTTTGTTCGTAATCGTATTCAGTGACTGAGCACTTTTGGCCCATTTCACGTTATACATACCTCACAAAGCTCTCACGAAACTCCACCATTCATTCTCGGAGATTCTCTGTTTTTCTTATTAGCCAAAAAGGGGCTATTAGTCTTGAAGTGGGATTTTGCGTGTGTTCGCTATAAACAGCGTATCACTTTTCAAATTGTTGCCATCAAATAATATCGTATGATTTTTTAAAGAAATTGAATAATGAAGAATCTTCATGTATATATGTATGTTCTTCGTGAAAAAACGACGGTACCTAGAGCCGTCAAATTTTGAATTTCGCATTTTATATTTAATATTTTGTAAAATTTAAACGAATTTTTGAAACAAACTCAACGATTTGAAAGCGAGCAGTGGGATAAAACATTGGAACCGTGGATGGTCGTCTTAAAAACAGCTCGCTAACATTTAAGCTATTATGTTTTAGGTGTTAAATTGGGACTCCAGATACCCATGTTAAATTACGATCATCGTCGATACGGCTATTCGATCGATGGGGTTGCTCTTTCTTATAGTCTGAATGTATATTTATTGTAATGCGAATGAAATAATTTTTCTTTTTATCGTATTTTATTGGAAGAAAGTTTATAGGAATAAAGGAAATCTTGCATTTTCTTCTATTCATTTCTCGAAAGCAAGCATAATAATTTATCTTCAAGAATAATCAAGAAAAATTAAGTTTTTTTACCAAACTGTTAGTAAAATGGAACTAACTGCAAAGTAGGAGGCAAAAATTTCGAACAAGGATAAATAGCTGTTTATATAATATCGCCCGTTTGTTTTATTTATTATTATTATTTTTAATTTGATGTGGACGCCACGTGACTTTCTTGGACGGCCTATTTAAATTATACACATTTTTTTCTGTACTTCATTTACTCTTATTTCTCGAATTATTCTAACTTAATTAACCTATTCCTCAAGGCAGGTTGAAAATGACATCGAAAATTGAAAATTTTGAATAAATATCGCTGTCAATTTTTGTCGTGGGAGTCAAACTTCTTATAATTTTATTTTTTCATAACGAGTGTAAAACTTTTCTGAATATAAGAACCAGGAAACCGTTTTAAAAGTTCTAAAATTATTTTCATGTATGAAAATAGTTTGAGCTTTGTAAGTTTTACTTTTTAATTTTTTGTTTATTTAAATTAATTTTGATCGTTTGCCTTGGCCAAGTACTTATTTAGACTTTTACTTGTATATTTTCAATTTGCTTGAATTCACTATTTCAGTTTTTAGTCTCTTGATTAGTTTTACTTATGTCAACATTCAATACTTTTGTAACCTGGGCAACAAACAAGTCGGGAAAAGAGACAAATTCAATGAGACAGTTCATTTATTTCTTTTGGAATTTAATAAAAATTTAAGTTCGCTTGGCCGTTCGAAGTCTCAGTGGATTTGTTGGAACGAAAGTTTTTTTTGTTTGGTCTAGTTAATCGACTTGATGTAGAGCTTCAAAACACTTTTCCCTTGACAAGTTCTGTTTGAAGCTTTGAATAAAAGAGATTAACAAATGGTTTAGGTATTCTTATGTTCTATTTTCCACGTTTTATATGCACTTTCAGTTCATTTTTTTTAGCAATGTATTTCGGAAAAAATAAAAGATAGGTTGCATTCAGGTGTTCTTACGGCTTTTTCTAGGTATTTTAATCCTAATGTTTTAAATTCATATATATATATATATATATGCGTTTGGTACTGCCGATTGCAATAAAAAAGGAAGGTACTCAATTAGGTGTTGTAGCAGTCCCATATACAATAACCTAAATTTCAACGTTCTACGGCTAATTTATATGAGTTATGCGAGATACATACATACTTACGGGCGTACAAACGTCACAAAAAACGCTTTTTGAATCCATTTTACAATTTGTTTTAAACAAAGAGTTCTTTATTCTGTCAATACGTACAGGCGTCATGCAAAAAAAAAAAAAGTCATCCAAATGGATTCGGTAATGATCAAAATGGATATTTGCGCCGAAATATGATATCCGAAATTTTTTGGTATTACAATACTTAACGATGCCCGGCTTCGCACAAAGAAGTAAGAACAAGAGCTTATTATTATTGAGCTGATTCACAGAGTGAGCAAAAACCCGCCGACCAATGTGTGTGAATGTTTTTCCAAAAACGAGTCAGCATGTCCCTTTAGACGGTGAATTCATCGCAATTAAATTAATAGCTTCCTTAAAAAATCGTACTGTATTATCATATTAAGTTATACTTAAATCAGAAAAAAAATTAAAGCTAAGTGAATAAATTAAAAACGGGCTAAATTTCATGTCTCCTAAAAAGTGCAAATGGTCCGGATATCTGGAATTCGGGTAATCTGAGGGTTTACATCCATAAAATCGACAGCTGCGGACGATCAAAACGATAAGAAAGAAATTTTGATAATGACGTAATAATAAATAAGAAGATGAATGAATTTCGTCGTCACAGACGTACGATCGGATTGCTGAAGGTGATGTGTTAAGCGTTTTACCACATTGCGGTTTCGCTAGCTCTGTGTAGAGTCAAAGCCGCTTAGACATAGCGTAGAATCGACACCGTCATACTGCCGACAGTAGTCATTGGTAACGGTCGAGATCATAAAAAAAGAAATTTTGGTTATAATAGAATAATGAATAGTAACATTTGTCACCTGCCCAAAGTCATCATACTCGTTCGATCGCCATTACGTAGGGTCGAATCGGTATACCATTGACACGGCGCAAGAACCAACACTCTATCGAATGAACCTCTGCGTATGATAACCAGTGTGTAATCGACATTAGGCGTATTGTAAATGAAGCTTATAATTAGCAACAGTGCAAAATATGTGATTACATTATTAGTATTTTTTTAGGCAGTCATCATAAGGTTGATGCAGGCATACTATGGACGTCCCCGTAGGATCAAATCAGGGTCTGAGTTGCTGTGTGCCGGTAGAGAGATGTGGATACTGTGCCGCATATTTCTCGGAATGAACATAGACCGACATCTTCATAGTGTCGTCTATGGCATAGGATGGACGCGGTATAGAATTGATACTGGCGTACAACCGATATTGGCAATGGTCTATTCTGTATTACATTCATTATTTGTACTTCGGGCATGTTTAATTGTAAAATATTAAGTGCCACATTCCTCTAGGATCAGCATCGATATTGGAACGACACTTCCTAAAATCGGTGATTGAGTAGTATCAACACATACGGCATACAATCGACGTTGGCATAGCAAAGACAAATCCTTTAACTTGCATAATCAGATTGAGAAGGAATTTAATTATATTACTATTTTCTTGGTTACCTGCGTGGGAAACCGGTTTTCGAACTGCTGAGTCGATCCTGTATCGCTTTGCTAACTACAGTTTTGTCTTGTCTAATTGTAAAATATGAAGTGTGTGCTACCGAGTGAGTGTGTTTACGCTATGGCTGGATGTTGACGACGAAAGGGGAATCCCAAAAGTGACTCTGCGCTTGACCCTCTTTTTTCGAGGAGTGTTTCCCACGCTCCCCTCCACACGCACTCCTTTTATCTTTTTCTCGACTCAAAAGGCACTTCACCTGTTATGGCCTTATGTTCTCTCTCTCTCTTTTTTTTTCTCCCGCCCTACTTGCTAGCCTTTATACATTCGTTTGAGGAGCTGCTTTATCTTAGAATGCTCGTCATGCAAAGGAAAGCCACGTTTTTTGCCATGTCCTTGAAGCAGGTTGAGAGTAGGAGTTTCAAATAGCTCCGGTACTTCTATGAGAGTTCGCACGTGGCTTAGAGAAGTGATTTAATTTTGTGTCCTTTCATTAATTGCCTTGCAGTCATTTGGAAGCCCGACGGAGAAAAAAAGATATCGTTCATTTTCGAACAGCGAAAATTAATTACAGTTGAACTCGAATAAGAAAGACGAAAATTTCTTGCGGCTATCATTTGCTAGAGCATGATCGTGTACTTGTTGCGTCAATCAGTTAGCAGATGCAATCACTTATTACATATGTGTTAATGTGTACTACAATCTGCACACATTTGCGGAATACTGAAACCTGTACTCAAGAAACGTACAAGAATTGCAGTAAATTACATGTGCTGTATGAAAGAGTTAACTTCATCAATAATCGCTGACTTCTCACTTGTTGACTTCGTCAATAATAAGTTTATCTTTTATTGCTGTGGTGGTTATTAAGTATAAATACATATTTTTTGTTTTGTTTTATGAATAAATTTCGTAAGGAAACTGTAATATATTTTTTCGAATAACTAGTTTCAACAAAAAATAACTGAAGTTTCAAGTTTACTGATAATACTGATAAGTTTACTGGAGGGGAAAGGTTGCATCTGCATAAGTAATTATTTATGCTATACAGTACATGTTAAGCAGCTACTGTTTGGCTTTTTCGTTTAGTGAAAGTTTAAAAGAGCATAATTAAATCAAGGTAAATTATGCAACGACACTGAAGTAAAATTTTAGCGATGATTATATCATTTAGCAAAACAAGGTAACTCAAATACAAATATGAAATTAAGTAGAGAAATGATTATATTACGCAGTGCCTCTACAAACGTCATACAGAATCGAAAAGTGAAAAAAAAAAAAGAAACAGTCTTACTTAGTCTTATTTACAGTCCTTGTTAAGTCCATAACAGCTCTTGGCACGTTCAGACAGCTGTTTGATTTTTTTTTTTCTTAGAAGCTATCTTTTCGATTATTGTTCTAATCTTTGGTTCTGATCTTCGCAATGTCTTTAGTGCTATAAAATAATAATCCTCGAAATGAAACTTGGCTTTATGAAAGAGAAATGATCCGCAGATGCTGGATTTGATCAATAAGGGAATGCTTGAGAACTTAACTGATTTCTTTGCCAGAAAGTACTTTACTTAATTGAGGTTTTACAGACCTGATGTGGTATATTCTTTTCGGAACTCTTCCCGTACGTTTTTATTGAAGCATGGAGTTTACCATCGATCCCTTGAGGAACAAATTCCTTGTTAATTATACCTTTTCAATCGAAAAAAGTTTGAAATATAGCCTTTACTCTATCTTTCCGAAATCGAAGTTTCCGTGGCCATGGTGAATTTTTCCCAACCCAAGCAGATGCTTGCCGTTTTCTTTTAGAATAATGAGCAAAGTTCTAAGTTTCATCTTCAGTACAATCTGTTTAAAAAAGATGAAATTAATTTCCACTTTATAGCAAAGCTTTATTGTTATTCTTTGCTCAGCTTTCGAATCCGTAACAGCAGATCTTCAGTGCATGAAATCAAACGTTTAACTGCGTAGAAAATTCTCTCCTTATATATTTTAGAAAAAGAAAGCGAGTTGAAATAACATACTAATAAATGCTGTCAACAAAAAATGACTGAAGATTCAAGTTTACTGATAATGCTGATAAGTTTACTGGAGGGGAAATGTTGCATCTACATAAGTAATTATTTATGCTATACAGTACATATTAAGCAGCTACTGTTTGGTTTTTTCGTTTATTGAAAGTTTAAAAGAGTATTCTAGCAAGCATGCAGAAGTCGTTTTGCATGTTTGCTAGAATTTGTTTAAAAAATTATTCTTAAATATTCGTATATGCACTGTGTACATTTATCTGTAATGACTTATTCATTACTGCCTTTTGCAGACCCACTAGCGATTTCTTGCAGAAAACTAAAGTTCCTTATGTTTAAGAATTGCTAACTAAATATGCTAATTATAATTTGATTTGATCATCCCTTCACATTGCATTAAAATTCGCTTAGTTACTATTTTAATCACCTCATAGATGTCAAAGTACATAAACATGATTTAGCCTCCTTGCTAATTTAGTTTCGGGCACTCAGGAGCCTTCGGGAGGGGGGGGGCGTGAGGATCGTCTTTTTTTGATAAAACAGAAAAGGTCATCCGTCTGTTCTTTGGAGTGAAAGAAAGAGTAATGTACTTTATGTTGTTTACTTGAGCATTTGAGGTGAACTTGCTTTTTATCGCCCCTATTCACAAAGACGTATGGGTGCAGCATCCGTCAGAAAGTCTCGAGTATGTTCTGCCGAAGTAGATTTTGAGCCCACGCGTTGTATTGAAAGCGTTCGCATGATTTGGTGCTCTTAGAGGGAGAAAAATACTGTTCTTACTTTGGCATATATGCTGTATGGGGTGTTCATTTGAATTAAATGACAATATCTTTTCGAATGATTCTCTCCCAAATGAAGTACACTCAATTGTCC
Source organism: Stegodyphus mimosarum (assembly GCA_000611955.2). Classification (NCBI taxonomy): domain Eukaryota; kingdom Metazoa; phylum Arthropoda; class Arachnida; order Araneae; family Eresidae; genus Stegodyphus; species Stegodyphus mimosarum. The sequence goes on along the minus strand of KK116054.1, from coordinate 50,652 downwards.
TTCTTCCCTACCTTTTCCCTGAGCCCATTGTTCTCTTAATCTTGTCCTCACGTGTTAGGTGGGGAAGATACATATATATCTAATTTTCATTCAGTTATCATAAAAAATAATTTATTGAACATAAGAACATTATCTTTTTACGTGCTTGTACGAAGTAAAGGAAGTATTGTAATCGCGAAAAATTTCGGGTGTCATGTTCCAACGAAAATATTCATTTTGACTGCTCTCGAATTCATTTGGAGCATTTTTCTTTGCATGACATCATCTTTGCATCCATATTTACACGAACACTATAAAGGACTTTTCACTTCCTTGTATAAAGTAAAGGAAGTATTGTAATCGCGAAACATTTCGGGTACCATATTTCAATGAAAATATCCATTTTCACCGCTCTCGAATGTGACTTTTTTCGAGAGGGGGATACTGTGGAGAACTGCTTAGATAGTAGAAAGATTTAAAAGGTGCTTTCCAATCTCGTTCGATAAGGATGAATTTTTAACTGGACAGGGCAGTCACTGTGGCGGCCGTCGATGAAGCAGCGAAGTGATCTCGCTCATTGTCGCGTGATATTGGGTAATTTTCAAGCTAGCATACTTACTACCACTGTGGAATTTTGCCTATGGTTCTTCTTTGATTGTCTTCATGTGATGTTTTAACTTTTTTATTTGTGCATTGTGCTAAGCTAATATATATATTTTTAATCTAATTAAAGTAATAGATGTAAAACCAGGCATATCATCATCGTCACCCTTGCATTAACACATGCGTGTAGGTGACTTTAATCTCAACTAAGCTAACCCGTGACAGACCCCACAGAAAATAGTGATTGAAATAGTTCGATTCTTAGCGCTTCGAAAGCGGAAGAAATGAGTAATGAAGTCGTTTAATAAGATTGTAGAGACATTAGGTATTTTTTGAAAGCAGGAGACATGAAAAAAATGTGCAGCGCCCTCGCCGGAACTCGAACCACGGACCTCTCGAATATGCACCGAGCGTGCTACCACTACACCACGAAGGCGTGCAAAGAAGGCGGAAGAAATACCTTATAAGATAACATAACTCCTCGCTTAATGCCGGAAATCTGCATAATTTGCATTGTCTCTGGGAAAAATTCATCTTTTTCGGATTTTAAGTATATGTAATATTATATAAATTCATCGATCATTAACAGTTTTATCAATATTAGTAGAAAAATAGTTATTAATGTTTCTAATTCTATTTTTTTTTATTTTTATTTTATATATGTATATATATTTGTTAATATTAGCGTGTCATTTATCTGCGAAATATTAATTTAAAAAAAAAAAGTAGAAAGAAGAGCGTGTGAAATGCAAGAAGACCCTTAACAATTAATGTTCCGTGGTATGGAAATAAAGAATGCAAACAGTCTCTATGGAGCCACCTGATTTAAGTTTCCCAGCAGAATATTTGCGTTCTCTCTGAAAAATCTTCTTGGTACACATTAGGAGAAGAGTCAAATAAATATAAGGTATATCTCTGGAACGGTACAACGATTGTATCCAGATTTTGATGGCAATTTTGGAATAGCAGATTGGCCTCTCTCGTAAGCTAAGTTCCATATATCTAAAACTAAGCAGGATCCAAGACTCCGGTATAATAAATAAAATCGCGTGGAACCGATCGAACCGAAGCTGAATTTACCTAGTTTTACATTTCAGATTCATATACTTCTTTTCCATACATTGAGATCCCCCCTCCCGCATTTGGTATAAAAATTTCATTTTAAATTACTAATTCTTATTAACATGCCAGAATTATTTACATGAAAACAATGTGCGGTTTTTACAGTATTTCCTTAAAATAAAACCGAATTAATATCCTGTACTAAAATACGTAATATACTGCGCTAAGGAGCAACTTCTAGTCATTTCATGAATGCTTCAAATGTTCATAAAAGTTATAAAGTTAACATCACTTTAGTCCTATCCTTAAGCCTGCAGCTACAAACTTAGACTGCAAAATAAACACAGTTACATAAAATCAAGCAACTATCATAAAATCAAGCATATTGGTGCCTTCAGCTTCAGCACAAACTAAAGATAACGCACATACATTTCCCCTTGTCGCGGGGAGGGGGAGAAAAGAAAAAGAAAACGCACTCAGTTATTTACAGTCATAAGTTAAATTCTATACTAGCTCCTTGCGCGTTTCCGCCAATGAATTGTCTTAACAACTGCTAAACGAGGGAATTCATCAGATTAGAAGTTAACTCTCGTGTCAACTACAATACAGGGGAATTTCTTTTAAGGTGATGGCCGATGCCAGTTCCTCCTTCTTAATTTAACTTTTGATTTTAATTTATACTCCTGTTATTCACATATTCTGGAGGGGGGAATAGATTTAATACGGACAAAAACGTGTTAGTTAAAATAAACGTTTCGAAGTTATATCAGTTTAGATAGTTAAGCCTTTCTAGTCACCATCTCTCAGATGACCTTGTCTAGAAGTAAATCAGTTTTCGTGAAAATCAAATCTAACTTCGGTATTAACATCATCGCGTTAAGAAAACCGTTTCAACAGAAGACGTACAGACATCGTCTGGAACTGTGGGTGTCGTCTGAGCGAAGGCTCACTGCGATACCAAAACTTTAGAGAATGCTTTAAAATATTAAAGAGTGTGTTTATTGCTTCTAATCGTTGGGTTTGCTAAACAATACAGCTTTTATTTGATAGAGAAGTTAACAGCTCGTTGAATGACAACACTCTGAGATCAGACTTATTATTCACGCCGCGTGGAAGTTAAAGTAATCAACATAACTTAAGGCGAGGTGTCCGCCATTTCGTACAACCATCGCTGCTCTTAATAGTAAAGTCGGCAATAAAACGTCCTTTTTCTCGCAATTCAAGTCAATATTGCTTCATCTCAAAATTCTAGATTTGTGTCATATATTGGTTTAAAAAGTAAATGAAACTTTTCTTTGCAATCCTGTCTAGCCCCATTTTCTATGGGCCACTGCGCAGTTCTCCATTCCACTTTGACATCAGTCACAAAAGGAGATTGGTCGGGAGGATTGCAATTGGAGACCCGAAATCTGAGCTTTCATTACCCGTCTATTAGTTCCAATTCGAGACATCGGACCAGACGAGAGTGACTGGTCCTCGTCTATTTTTCCCACCGCCACTGAGTTGTTATCTGGCGCGCAAAAACTACCTCTCTCGTAGAGCAAAGCGATCGATACCAGGAGAGCTGTTCCTCTCTAAAAGGGTGGTGAGTCATCCTCTCTCTGGATTTTCCACCGATGAGGGAGCGGGATCACGGTGTTCAATCGACCGCCCCCGTACCCCGCTGTTGGGATTATATGGACCAGCTAGGGTGAATGAACGATTTTTATTCGCAGGCACCCGACGGAAGGGAGGGTTTTTTATTGCTCTTATCGTTTATTAATTCCTACAAGTATGTGTCGAGTTAAAGATCTTTTCTACCATTATTGTTTAGCTGTCTTATGCTTCGTGTCTTTTGGATTTCAACTCTCGTGAAAAGGGTGGAAAACAAGGTTGCAAATTTAAAATTTAGACTTAAAAGAAAACGCTGCGAGAAAGAAGTCGAACAAATTTTAATATATTTTTTATCAATTGTGTGCTTAGTGTGAAATGTGGATTTGAGCCACAATTAAAGAATGGGCTTACTATTCGCATCGCATTGATTATGAAACAGAATCGAATTTTTGCGAGATATAATATGAAAACAAATTGTTCACATGCGTTTTGGTATTAGAAATACGTTTAGCAGAATCTCCTTCAATTTGCTATGGTTTACTTTTGATCTAGCGTGGTGATTCGATCGCAGGCCGGTTGCTTGGGAGTTTTCTTGATTTTCTCCGTTGGTAACGGTAATGCCAGCCATTTCCTTTAAAAATTCCCCATGGGAATATCCTTCCTCTTAAGCAAATATCCCTTACCTCGTGCTTTGCCCTAATTCAAATGATGCTATTCCTTTCCCAATTTTTAGCTGTTAAGTCATTTGCTGTTATATGATTCAAAAATGTTGCCGCAGCACGGGGTATAAAATCTTGAATTTATTTTCCGTGTGACTTGCAGATAGCTATTTTCCACATTGTTGCTATTAGAAATTACGTCAGGTCTTTAACCTTCAGGTATTAATAAATTTCCCAAGATGCAAGCATGCAAACATTTGGAGGTTTTGACATGACGCCGATGAAAATTGAGGAAAATGCAAACAAGCCTAAAACTAAATCATATCCAAATAAAATTAAATTAATGAACTATTTTAACCATTAGACATCAATCTCGTGTTGGTAATATTGTCGCGAGTATCCAGTTCGAACACCGTGTAACTCTAACATATCTCCGCGTGAACATTTCAGTCCAGTAAAATGATCACTGCAGTAAAACTTGCATTGATGTCCGGCAGTTAGGGTTATTTCATTTAGTATAAAAGCAAATCTTGAATAATGTAAGAAGCCTGTTACCAACTGCTTCGAGCTATGCTGAAATTATTCCTAGGAACCAGAGAAGAGCTTTGTATAAAAACCTTGAGTACTACAAATGTGCTATTTTTTATTTATTTATTTTTATTACTTTATTAGCCCAAAGGGGCGTTTAGGGCTATTAGTCTCGAAACAGCATTTTCCGTCGAATCACTAATCACATCACTTTTCAAATTGTTCCCATCAAATATTATCGCCTTCTATTACATTTAAAGAAATTAAATAATGAAGAATCTGCATGACTATGTATGTTTCTCGCATTGTGAAAAAAACAAACGGTACCTAGAGCCATCAGATTTTAAATACCGTAGTCTTCCACCAGAATATGGTAACTTGGAAGCCGGAATTCTGAATTTCGAGTTTTTTTTTTATTATCTATTTCATATTTTGTAAAATTTCAATGAATTTTTGATTAACAAACTCAACGATTTCAAAGCGAGCAGTGGAAACATTGTACAGAATATAACATATTTATCTCCAGCGCACTAGACTGTATGCTGTTTTTAAGTATTTTTAGCGCAAATTCTTTCGAAACGTGTATTTGTGTGTTAATGATAAAAAAAAAAAAAACGCCTCTTTGGGCGTAATATAAAATCTCAAAAATTTTCACTCCCCCCCTTTCCGAAAAATCGTCTAAAAGCGGTAAATTACGTTAAAAATGTATTATAACTTTTTTTAATAGTTTAATAGTTAATTCTTTCTTTATCGGAAAACAGTAAGATTATAAGATTTTTAATTCTTTCGTTAAACGAGATACGTGTGAAAAATCGGCGAAAGATCATTTTAATGTTAAATAATGAAATAATTTAAGTTGAATTTTTAAAAACTCTTTTCGAAGAGCTTGTTTTTTTCATCCTTTTCTAAGATATGTGTGAAATTTCATAGTTAATGGGCATACTTGCCTCTTTGCTGTGCGACGAATTCGTATGTCTACCAGTTGTTCGTTTTTTAATGATAGATGTAATTTGTTTTAAAAAATCTTCTTTCTCTCTCTTTTTTGTGTAAATAAACATTTCATTTAGGATAATTGCTCGATTTTAAGGGAATTTATTCATCTCTAAAAGAGAGGTTTTGACTTTAGAATGATTGTATATTTATTGTAAGATGCATTATTTGCACATGGTTTGAGGCAACATAAGCTCAATATTCGAAATGGCGGCCTGTCAAGTAAGGTCATAACCTGGGTTACCATTTCATGAAAACCTGCGAATAATCTCTGTTATCCTAACTAAGTGGAACCTGCGACATTGTTCAGTTGGGTGGGATTATTTATAGTAGTATATTTTGAGTATAGTAGTTCCGTCTAGATTTTCGTTGCATCAAGAAAAATAATCTTGAATTCGCATTGCATCAAAAAGGGTTAGAAATTTCTATTTCTTTTTTAACATTAAAAACAATGAACCTAATTCCTTCCTGTTTCTTGTTCCGTTGCATAATTTCATATTTACGCTACCAGGGCATTCATCTTCCATGACGTGTGGCCTCTCTGTGAGACGTAAGATCTTCAGTTTACTTTCCATGCTGCCTTTTAAGTAGCCTGTTCTCACAGACTTGCGATTCGACACGGTTTGCAACCTTGAGTTTAGCTTTCAAACTATAATTGCAATCTTATTAATTTATAACAAAAAAACAGCAACAACAGTCAGCGTTATATTTTCAAATTTTCACAGGACTAGTTTCGATAGTTTTACCGAACCATCATCCTCAACTGCAAAAGCGCAAATGAGTGAGATAAAATATAATGGTTAAGTAAGATAAGAAAGCCTGGACAGAAGACAAGCTACTGGCGCCATCTGTTGATGAAATCAGAATTAAAACATAATTTTTTTAAAGGCTGAAAAGGCAAAGATGGATTGGAATTAGGGTCGTTAACTAGAACAGAAGAGAGAAAGATTTTTTTGAATGTGCAATGCCTCTAGAAAATCCAGTTCACCAATGGAAGATGTTTTCTGAATAATTTTGACAGCAGAAAATTTGTAAGTGGGATTTTCGGACCAACAATGTTTGGGCAACAGAAGACTTCTGTGTTTCCTTTTTACTAATATATGCCTCATGTTCCTTAACGCGAAATTTTAAAGCTCTCTTAGTTTGGCCAATGTAAATTAAACCACACTGGCAAGGAATCCTGTAAATATCCCAGGAATTCATATCCCGAATGGGGTCCTTGAGTATGGAACTCGGAATTTTATTGATGGGAAAAGAAACGACCCGAAAGTTAAATTTCTGTAAAATACGTGCAACTTTGCAGCTAATTGATGGAAAGAAGGGAATGAGAACAGAATTTTTATAATCTCCTAAAACAAGAGTCTGCCTTTTGGTGTGTTGAGATGAGAATTTTTTAACTGCTTGATTAATAAATGTTGGGTGAAAAGTCCTTGTCAATAGCTATTGCTTTTAAATAATTTAGTTCTTCATCAAGGGATAGTTTGGAGGAGTAAACTTGAAGAGCACGGAAAACATAGGAATAAAATAAAGCTAACTTTTGTTTAGTCGACATGATTTGAAGCGTGCTGGAAGGCAAACCGATGAAGGTTTACGGTAAACTTTAGTACTGAAGTTGGATGTGTTACGTGTGACCAGAATGTCGAGAAACGGAAGAGAATTTCAATTCTCAAATTCAAAAGGGAACTGTATAACAGGATCAATGGAGAGAGCCAGGGACCTGCTACCTACCCTCCAATGCTCTCGAAATCAACAATTATGACGGTGTAATGGTCTGGGCAGGCATCATGTTGCATGGCCGCACACCTCTCGATGTCTTTGATAAAGGCTCTGTGACTGGTGTGAGGTATAGGGATGAGGTCTTGGAGCCTTATGTTCGCCTTTTCCGGGGTGCCCGAGTTCATCTTACAGGACGATAACGCGAGGCCGCATAGAGTTCCTCTGGTCGACGAATTTCACGAGAGTGAGGATATTCGTCGGATGGACTGGCCGGCCAGGTCTCCAGACCTGAACCCGATAGAACATGTCTGCGAGCTCTGGGGAGAGCAATTGCAACTCGCAACCCCCCTCCGATCCCATTTAGGAACTGAAAACAGCACTGCTGAATGAGTGGGACCAGTTGCCACAGGCACTGAGAAACTGCCTTATTTCCAGTATGACATCACACTACGAGGCCTGTAGGGCTGTAAGAAGGGACTATACCCCGTATTAACCCATTTCTTTTGTGTCTTCTGAAACCACTGTTTCAAACCTTCAAACTCCCATGAGTGTTACCCACGAACATGTGTGTCTATTATAATTGTTGAATGTTTATTTTGTTTGTGTTATATCAACCTATGTTCACATCAAATTTTATTGAAATCTGCCCAGTAGTTCTGGAGATCGTAGATCAAGTATGAAAATTCTCTTAATTTATTTCACCAGTGTATTTTGAATTATTTGATAAGAAATGGATCATTTGAAATTATTATATTTTTGGCTATTATACATTTGCATGCATTGTGTTTTGCTTTAAACGCAGTTTTAAAAAAGTAAGTTTATTTATTTTTTAGGTAGAGTTAGGTAGGTAAGTACATATTCCGTATTTTTTATTAAGTTAGAATAAATATTGTAGACTTTCTAGCTTACCACAGCACTGAGTGGACCGCAACGCTTTGAAAAAATTAGAAGTAGCTCGTACCCTGCGAAAGTCTACCCACCCCTGCCTTAAAGTAATCAGCCGTGCCAAGGAGCTCTTTTCGCGATGCTGAAGCTTCAGACACCACCATCTCTAAACTGAACCTTTCAGGAATTGACGGACTTCATTCACGTCTTTACCTTGAAACGGCGCATTCTCTTCTTTCCATTGACGGACTACTAACGTCAGTATGCCACATTGTTTTTCGACTGTCGGCAAAAGTAGGCATGAATGACGGGCACGTGCTCGTAGCGTGCCGCGCTGCTCAAAAGAACGATAGTTTCTCTATTGTTGCATCGGCAGGTCGTTGTTCTGCACTCCTTTGATATA
>KK116054.1:0-42073 GCA_000611955.2 Stegodyphus mimosarum | reverse complement strand
ACGGGTATAATAAAAAATAAAAAATAAAAGTCTGCTTATCGGATATTGAGAAGATCTGACATGTTTCATCCCTGACATACCGTCCAGTGGATTTATTAAGATATATAAATAGAGTGTATATTTTCAGGATGTTCGAAAAAGATGACTGAAATTTTTATTTTTCAATCTATTGTTTATTATGAGGTATAGCTTTACGGAAACTTCAGAATTTTGAATGCCTGTATTGAAACTAAAATTAAGTTACAAATTATTCTTCCACCTAAAGCTGTGACTGAATTTTGTGGTAGTGTAACATTCATTCCCATGGCAGCAAAGTCTGGGAAGCTAAATTCGAATCAATAATTACGTTGGAAACGATACTTATGTGACCCGAGAAAAAATATCCCTAAAATATGTGAATGCAGTGGGCTATAGAATCTCTGTTAAACGCCAGAGAGTGATCTGATCGATTCAGTTGGTCCTATTTTACGATCAGTCGATCATTATTCAATAAATAATATTGAAAAATCATGCAGAATGTTTAAAATTAAAACACATGCTTATTTTTATTTCAGAAAAATGATATTAACAATATTTTAAAGGTATCTTATATATTGTCACTTGAAAATCACGAATTTCTTAGTCTGATGACATATAACTAACTCAATGTGTCTACCTGCCTACGAGATTGTTGCCATAGTTTTGAAAAGTAGCTCTGTAGAAATTTCGTAACATCATCGACTGACATAGGTGAACATTGCTCCGCAAATCTTATGAAAATCTGCAATGTTTCATCCGTTTCCTTCAACGTAACCTTCTTATTCTGCTTGTCGTCTTCATCTTCATCCCCCGCCTCCTCGTCGTCTTTCTCCTTTCCCGGTATATGTCCGATTATTTTGCTTCATTTTGAGAAAATGTGACGGAAGCCGGGTTGTCTAAATCCAATCCAAACCTGCACCTTCGTTTAGTAAAACTAATCTTCTCCGAACATGTAGGTAAATAAAGATGTCGGACGTGTATAAGAGAATCTTCGTCATTCGACTCGCCGTCAACGAACATTGTAATTCATGTTTGTGTTGAACTTAAGAAACATTCTATGTCGCATTCATTAAAGAACCGTTTAGTGAACATGTCCTGTAAATTTCTTGTTTCTATGTTCCTTCATTCTCAAATTAGACACAAAAAACATTCTGTTCCTCAACTTTTGGAGGGCAGTGTACATTACTCGTGCTCGTTACTTTCAACTTTTAACATTTCTCGGAGAAAATTAATTTGGGGAATCCAGTAAGTAATTCTTAGCGATTATTGTTACCAAGCATTGTCATGTCGTAATGCTTCATAAGAATTCCATTGTTTAGAGGTAGATTAACATTATGCTCATGTCCTGGCCGAAAATAAAAGCTTCAAGCCAAAATGGAGGGAGTTGCTCATATAAAGGCTATATGGTATTTCTCCCGTCTTCTTAACATGCCCTCGTCTCACATGCCAGCACACTCGGCGCGTATTCGAGAGGTCCGAAGTACGAGTCCCGACGAGGGCATTGCTCATTTTTCATGTTTCCTGCTTCGAAATAACCTAATGTCTCTACAAGCCTTAATTAAAAAGTAGTAATATGAAATTTTAATCAGTGCTTAATGTTACCATCTGGATGAAACTGTTATTCACTATTTGTTCAAGTGTATGGGAAAATGATATTGGGCACTTATAAAGGAAAGGAAGGTTCAAAAACAGCTCAAGAGATTATCAAATGTAATCTTCAAATTATTTCTTTATTATTCAGAACAATGGGGTCATTATTCTTAACTGTAATTCTTTAGTTATCATATGCAAGAATAAAAGAAATAAAATGATTTCTTTGCTGATACGTGCGAAAATTTCATGAGACAATATGCACGAAGTGTCTATAATTGCTTTTAAATCATTGCTTTTATCATCGCTTTTATATTTACGAAAGATATTTTCTTCTTTGAGCGGGTTCGCTGTACTGAAATCGATAAAACCAACCAAGGGAAAGATCAACCTGGTAATTCATACCCAATTACAAACCCACAGAATGGGCTGGCTGTGTATGCAGTGAGTTATATATTTTTTAACAAAGGGCTTATACTTTATCTTATGAAAACAATTCACTTGTTGGAAAAAAACAAAATACAATTAATTATGAATAAAGAAGAAAATATCTTTGCAAAATATTACAGAAATTTCATGAAATAGCGAATAAAGTTATGTGGCATATTATTGTTTTATGCCTAACATTATTTTTTTCTTTCACGTCCTTTGATCTACGAGGATCTAAGCCGGGCGATGATTTTTCAATTTTTTTTTTTTTTTTACATGACGTTTAAATTTTATTAAAGTTTTTCCATTTAAAGATATTGTCGCTAAATCTAAAATAGGTTGTGCAGTCAAAAACGTCGTTCAGACTAACGCATGAAGTACAGTGAGTCAAACTTTTTTTTTTCTTTAAATAAATAAATCAGCAAACAAAGGAACAACGGGCTTGAAAATTAGAGGCAAATAAGGTTCGTACGAGCACGCCTCCTACAGCTTACCACTATGTGTATGCAATTTCGCGCAGAAAAAATTCTCTACGAAAGTATGTCTTTCCTTTGTCCTTTCAGTTGAATAAACACATAATCCCTCCTTATTCTTAACATGATTAAGTAATTAATTTCGCATTACGAAGCTTTTTAAAAACTAGCTTAAACGGCAGAATTTGCCGTCTAAATTACTTTAGCTAATCTGTGCTGCGCAACTGGAATTGGATCGGATTGTTTGTTTATAGCAGTGGTTTCTAAATTTTTCAGCTTCGTGATTTACATGTCATATTTCTCAGGAGGGAGGGAAAAAGGGAAATGCCTAGACGAAAATCAACATAATGAAATGTTAATACATAAGTGGTACTTACGGAAAATCCCGTCGGCCGATTGCGCCATAATAGTAGGACTCTCGAACCACGTTCCCTTTCGAATTGACACTCGCTTCGCAGAAGCCTTAACGTTGCAACGCCATTGCTTCTCAGTTTTTAAATAAAGCGCCATATCGTGGCCATTAACACTTTTTTTTTTTTTTTTTAAAGGCTGTTAAGATTCCATAACTTTGGAAATATTCAACAGCATGCTCTTCTGTAGTAAACAGGTCCCAAATTTTAATTTTTTTTTTTCTTAATGCGTGATAGAGGGGGGGGGAAGGAATCTTTACTCAAGAATAATAACTAACACGTGTAATCAAGGTTACACCAAACCCAGCGTGTTTGAAGAACACTTTTCCATTTTTGGCGAAAACTCGCGTAGTTTGGCGTCTTTTCTTTGATAGACAAAAATGGTCGATGGGTTTTTACGTAAGTACCAAATAAGTAGCTATGATGAACAAAATTATCTAATAATATAATTCGCAAATATAAGTAGATATATGTTATTAATAATCCAAAAAATGGATACTAAAATTATTAAATTGTTTTATAATACATAAAGAAAAAGGGGAATCAAAACTTTTCGCGGCCTGTCTAATTTGTCACCATATTGTTACCATATACATCCATATACACATTTCGATAACTACTGGCTTACAGTATGCTGTCTACTGTTTTACAATGGAGCTGTCTCTGTAGCTTCATACTAGTTTGTCTTCCTGATATACTGATAATCAGCGAGACCTAAAAACAAGTTTCTTTTAAAATATATCTTCTCTAATGACCTCTAGTATACCTGTTTTACTTTGTCCTTCGTAGTTAACGTTATTCTTCCCTTCTTGACCGCATCTGAGATGACACTGTTTAATCCCTGTAAATTATGTATTGCCTGAAAAGAGTTTCCACCTCTCTCTTTCCTCATTTACCTTCACTTGAATACTCTCTCACCTATAACCAATCAGCAGCCTCCTCGCTTCCTGACTCCAGTTTCAACTCCACACCCTGATCAGAACAGGTAAAGACGTAGACTCACTAATATGCTGCCTGCAGTTTCACCGCCATGCAAATAAAATCTAATGTTAACTCTCTACAGCCATAGCTATTGCATCTCGTTATCATTTATTGCTCTTTATAGGAACCTTTATAAAAAAAAAGCTATCAAGGTTCTAAAATTTACATAAATATTCGATAAGGGTAGGGCAGCCAGCCCAGAAGCCTGTTGACCAGAAGTGTTACTTCACCGGTGGCGACTCACCTTGATGAATAAGATTGGGAACGGGGCGTAAATCAAGATCGGTATGCGAGTATGGAGAAAAAATTGGAAAGAATTAACTCAACTGCTAATTCCTTGAAATTATCTCTTTCAACTGTAGTTGAAACACAAACCACTTTGTGAGATTCTCTAACACCTCTTTTCAACATAACAATAAAATGCTAGAATAAAATAATGTTAAGATAGATGGAAAATAATAAGAATTAAACTCACTTTTAATGTACGCGGAAGCATTCTTTTCTTCCCTAAAATGGGACCTGAACTTCCTTGACATGCTTCCAACAAGTACTCTGTGTGGGGGAATTTCAAAAGAGTTACCGCTCTTTTTTGATGAAGCAGTTTCCCTCGCTCAGGAAAGTATAGCCTTGTTTGAATCAGTTCGCGAATGAATAACTCTTTTCTAGTTCACAGAACACCGAATTGTTGCGTAAAAAACCAGCGTATGAAATAAATACTAGCTACTGTTGAAATTACGGGTAAAAGTAACCTTAAATCGATTTCAAAGACGATCAGACATAGGTCACTAAAACAACTACTTGTATCAGTGTAGCGGTTAAAGACGCTGGCTGTCATACCGATGTGCCTGGGATCGAATACCAGAAAAGGCATGGATGTTTGTAAGTGTATAGTATCTGTGCCACCTGGAGACATTCAAAATACTGGTGGGGCGCTCGCCGAAAGTCCTCTCGAGTGGTTTGGTGATATGGGAAGAGGGTTGAAAGACTCTTGAACCGTCCTCCAGGTGTTCTCCTTCAAAATTTGGATGAAGTAGCACAGTTAGTGGGGCGGGGCTAAATCTGTACAATGAATATGGAATTCTGGTGATCCGCCCACTTGTACCTCTACGCTTATATAAAACAAGAATATAATGACAAAATGATTTTGCTCCTGAAAAAGAGGGGTCTTTGCCATATCGCCCTTGAAGTTAGTTTAGGTTAATGTTTGCCTCTATTAAATTTTGTATTGGTACGCTCCTCTTCCAATTATACAGTCTACCGTATCCTATTCTCATTACCTGCTTTGTATCTCAATGTTTCTGCTTATTTAAGTAGCATGTTATTGTCGTGACTAGCATTTTCCGAAAATAAAAGGAAACGGAAAATACAGAGCAGCATAAAAATGTTAATTGTCTAATTGAGTAAAACATTGCAAGCCTTTCCGAATTTTTTGTGCTTACCATGCTTCACCATGATGTACTTAATAGTCGAAATGTATCCCACCTCACTTAACTGATTAAGAGAGAAATGCAGTTTTGAGATATTACCGTCGATTTATCTGTAATGATTTATATCTGCATCCACGAGATAGCGTCCATTAGCCAGTCACTTTTATGAATGTACCACCAGGAATGATGTATAAGTATTGATTTTCTTTTATGAGTATAGAACGGAAGTGCAGATGCACGTAGAATGGTTGTGTTTCATTAAATACTACAGGAATGCAAGAGTCTGTATTACATATTTTTTAATTAATTTCAATGTAGTGAAGTAGAATTGTTGTCGCATTTATGTACACGATGTTTAAAATCGATAAAAGAGAAAGCCGCAGCTGTATATAAATAATATAGCACATTTATGGCTTTGGAACTTCTTTCGTGTGGTCTTGGGTTGCTGTGTTTAATATTATGTAAAAACAGAGAGAAATACACGTTTGCACGTTGTTCATCATTTCATAGCTAATACATATAGTGACAAAAAGGTGTGTGATATTTTACAATAGTTGTTGTTAACATTTATTACAGTGCACCGTCTCGTGGTGACCTCCAGTAAAAGTAGCCAGTATTACTGGGAACATTGTAAGGTTTATCCTAAGTTTATAACAGTTAACTTTAAGTTTGTCATACTTTCCTGTCTCTCCTAATTTCAGCTTACAATTTCCTACCAGAATTTATTTTCAGAAACGCGTTTAATGCGAGTAAGAGTAGTATTTGAGTCGATTTTTCACTGCCTTCGTTAGAGAGCCAGAGTTTCTGATTAGCACGCGTTTGCTCTTGGGCTACGTCTCTCTATAAGTTATTACTACTCTCGGCTGTACTGCAGGCCCTTTGTAGCTCCGCCTACTTAATTGAGATTTAGGGGCCAACCTTTTAAAATCCTGGTAGCTTCGGATATATCTTTTTTACTTAAGCTTAAATTTTTATTAATTTAAGTTCAAGCCCGACTGTGTTAATCCTTATTTTTAGAAATATGGGTAATTAACCCTTCTTGCGTCTTACTTCTCTGTTCACACACTCAAATGATTATTCGCTTATCGGTGTGAGAGGTTCCCCACATTTAACTGGTAAATAAAAGGGTGGAACCCCACAATATAAACAAACATCGGCATTAATACAATAGTGAAGCTGAAACGTCTCTGACGGGACTCCTTTTGAAAAGGATCATATTTCTTTGAACATCGCTTCTGATACACGACCGTCTCCACAGAAGAAATATAAATCATCTAGAAAACCGTTAAATAAAATCCTCTGGAACCGTTGACGGTTGTCTTGGAGAAACTAATCACATGCCAAAATTACTCTTTCAAAAGTCGTACAGAGGCAAAAGGGAAAGAAAATAAACACATGATCTTTTTAGGCATAGTGTAGTACATCCTTCCCTCTAGCAAATTTCTGTACAATGAGATCATAGTGAGATTTTTAGTTTTACTCCGCAAGTAAAACTGTATTAGGAGAGGAAAGTTTTTAGCCCAGAAGGGCTGTTAGTTTCAAAGCGGTATTTTGAGGCGTTTCACTATAAACGGCGAATCACTTTTTAATTGTTGCCACCAATTATTATCGCCCTGTATTATATTTAAAGAAATTAAATAATGAAAAATGCATGTAATTCTCCACCCGAACATGGACACCTGGTCCGATTTTAAATTTCGAATTTGTTTTTTTTTTTTATTATCTTTTTCATATTTTGTAAAACTTTAACGAATTTTTTATTAAGAAACTCGACGATTTCAAAGCGAGCAATGGCAACACTGTACGAAAAAAAAAGCATTTTCATCTTCAGCATGCGAGACAGTCTGTCGGAGATTCTAAAGATATGCTGATTTTAATACCGAAAGCTGCGTTAACCCAAATTCTGTCGAAACGTGTATGTATGTGTTAATGAAAACAATGTTCCTTTTGGCGTAATATAAAACCTGAAAGCTTTCAGACTTCTTCGCGCCCCTTCTCCTGGAATAAAGAGTTGGTTCATTGTAACTCCGACATTCATCTCTGAGACAAATATTTCTACTATAGTGCAAATGAAATGTTGTATCTCTTTTTTCCCTCCTCACCCCCTAAAAAGCATTGCTTAGTAACGCTTTGAAAAATTTATTGTATGCTTATTTCAGCGGGGTCGTCACATAAGATCAATTAAATAATGTTGTAAATTCACGAGTTCTGTTATACCCAATGCGGAAACATTTGTCACCAAAACGATCAACTGTTGTTTATTAGATTATAGAGACATTAGGTTATTTCGAAGCAAGAGAAGTGAAAAATGAGCAGTGCCATTACAGGGACTCGAACCACGGACCTCTTGAATACGCGCCGAATATGCTTGACCATTACACCACGAAGGCATGCTAAGAAGGCGGGAGAAATCCCTTATATACTTCCCCTTTTAAAGGGCGGCTGGGGATTAGGGGACCCAATTGACAAATCCTGGTGGTGGAGGATCATCTTCCACGACCTTTTTTAGTTCGGGCGCTATTGTAGAGACATTAGGTTATTTAGAAGCAGGAAAGATGAAAAATAAGCAATGCCCTCGCCTTGACCCGAACCACGGACCTCTCGAATACGCGCCGAGCTTGCTGACCATTACTCCACGAAGGCATGCTAAGAAGACGGGAGAAAAACCTTATAAGATGCTTCCTAAATTTCGACTGCATATAAGCATTGAAATATTATTTTAATCAGTAAATTCGTTTTCGAATAGCTCTGTGATTTTTCTATGCAAAGCTACGTAACTTTTTGTATTTAATTTACGTATTAAAGCATAGTGAATACTTTCTAATTCAAATTCTTGCTGTATGGGGATCATTACAAATTAGATTTATTGTCATTGTTATTTACAGGTTCGTTCTGCCCACAGTGTTGAGCACACACGATACGTGTTGATCATTGATAATATCTCAGAAGCATTCTGTGTCTGTTTATATGTATAAATAACGTCTCACATCCTGATAACAGGAAAAAAATCAAATTTAGAATTCGAATTGATTGAGAATTATTTCCTTTTGAAGGAGTATCGCTTTCGCCCCATGGTAAAGTCTAAAAATCGCTAAATCAGAGCATCTGCGCGAAAGACGGCAACAGATTTTGTTAGCCTTTACTATTACTGATACTACAGTAGTTAAGCTTATGATGGTGTACTGCCAATCACAAAATTTTTCTAAATAAGATAAGTAATTTTATGATAATTCCAATAAACGTAGATTGTTTTTTTTAGATGCAAAATTTAAACTGTATATTTCTCCCATAGAGCAAATTAACCGGTTAGGAAAAGTTCAGTATATTTTAATGAGTGAAATGAAGAAATCGCCTTTACTTGCGAAGTTCAGTTAGATGCGAAAAATTAATATTGGCTATTTTTCTAAGTTATATTGGCGTTGTTTCGCTCAATGTGTAATGATTATTAATACACATTTATTTAGTAGTTACTTGCTAAGATCTAAGGAAAACACTAAGAGAGTACAATAAATCCTCTTTAAAACGACCGTCCGTGCTTCTAGATATGTTAGTCTTTTGTGGAGGTGATCACCCTACAGTGTTGATGTTAATACGAATGTTTATGTTTTATGACACATTGATAACTTTCGTACATGATCAGGTTAGGCAGGAAATGTCCAGGAGAGGGTTCTTTGCATTTCAAATTATTAAAAATATTCATTTGAAAGTGACATCTAATCTATAAATTTATTTTTAAAGGTGTAGAAAACTATTTGCATTTAGCTTATTAAAGCGCTCTGACTGCTTTTCTAATGGGACGTTTTGTTCTATAAAAACCTGTAAAAAGTTTAATTTTGTATTTCAAAACCATTGTACTTCCTTTGGTAAAATTGATAATATAAAAGTAATTTTATATGTTTTCGTCAATGTGATGCTTTCTGTTTTCAAGTGCATGATGTCTCAAATGCCAGATCGCTGTGGAAGGAGGTCAGTAATCGTAAATAAAAGAATAAATTGGTTATTAAATAAATTAATAAAACAAAAGCACTTCAAAAATTGAAGGAATTAATTAACAAATGGAAGGTGACGTAGTAAGAGATTATCGTATTATCCATCTCTGGACAATGTGCTTTTGGGATGCTCAGCACCTACAAGTGGCAATTCAGGGTTCCGTAGTTCGAATTCCAGCTAGAACCGACTTGGTTTCTTCAAGTTTCCCAGCTTCCCAACACCTAAGATTGCTACCAAACCTAACAATTCCTCCAGCAGCTCGTCGAACATAGTTTTTCGAGGAATGTTTTCTCCAGAAAATTTATATCGTTCAGTTAAGTCTGGTAATTCTTACTTCTTTCTAGTATGGTTGACTTCCGCGAAACACATCCTCGCGTCTTCGCCATCGTGCAAAATATTGAAACTACAATGGCGCCCGAACTAAAATGTGGGGCATGATAGCTGCATTTGGTCGACCAAAGGAGTCTGGGACAGTATAATAGTTTATCGCATTTCCCTGAATGTGCCGTCATGGTTGTTAAGAGTAAGATGTTAACACGCTCTGCTAACAACTGAAAATCGGTGGTTTCGAACCCCGGCACGACGAGGCCACAGTTTACTTTTCATGTTCCTGCTCCGAAAAGCTTACAAGTATGGTATTGAGAGTTTCTACTAGTATATTGAGGATAGTAAGACGTCTGATCAAAAATAAAAGAAAAATAATTATAATAAAAGTGTATTTTGAAATAAGTTGTTTGCGATCAGATGAAATTACTCCTTTATTTTAACAGGAAGATGTAACCCATATATCCTGGTTCCTGAAGGGATTGATGGCATGGCGTTTTTCTTCTCAGCAGTGAGGGTTCCCATGTATTTTACATTTCCCAAGGAAAGAAGCGTATACAGTATTAATATAAGATGTATGAATGCCAAAAATATTTGCCATTATTGTAATTCGATTTCATAATAAAATCATATCATTTCAATGTGTAGCTGAATTTTAGCGTCGAGTACGATCAAAATTAAGAAGATAAAAACCTCTAGCCGCTTTTCAGGAATTCTGACCGCGATTAGAATCAAAAGTGATCGCAGTAAATGCCATCTGCTGGAAATATATACGTTATTCTTTCAAGAACCTTCCTTATGCATATGAGTGAGTAAGTTAGATCCTGGATGTACTCATTTATTGCCAACTGCATGTTATAATGAACCAGTAAAGAATCTTGCGTATGGGACATAATGGTCTTAAGATTAGAGTTGTTTATTTGTGCCACCAACGGGGCTTCCACTATTTCCATGTGCTTGGTGTTTTTATCGGTGCCGACGTAAGCTGACGTCTGGGGCAAAACACTTAAATCGTCTGCCGCTGTAGCCGCGGGTACTTGCCATCATTTGGGCTCTCCTGGTGGAAAACATCTCTTCGACCTTTCTCACGAAGAAGGGCGGTACCCTCAAACATCCTGCTGAGTGAGGGGTGATATTTTTTCTCTCTTTTTTTTCTTCCAAATTTTTTTTAACCCCGTCTGGGGGCAAGGGAGATCTTCGAAATTCGAAACGGGGTCGTGCAGTGGGGCTTGTTTTTCAGCGAACGAAGCGGAGGGAAAAATATATATGTCTCTACACCTGTTGTTGTGTTCCTCAAATTTCAGAAGTTGAGGAATTTCTGCGGATTTGGAAGTAAGGCTTTAAATGAATGAAAGAAACTTTTTATGTCGCTGGAATTGGAGTAAGGAGATAAATTTTTTGAGATTTTCTTGCTTGTCTGTTATAAAGATGCTTTTAAGGTACAAGGGCGATCCTTGTTCGCGTACGATCTCTGCAAATAACTCACTCGTACGGTGTGTACTTAAGTAGAATATCTAGCGGTATTTCTTCTTTCTGTGGTGATTTTAAAGTATGGGGTTCATCTGTATTTTTAGTTGCTTTCGTATTCCCATTATGTTTTTCAGACGTCTCCCTTTTTTCAAGAATTTTGTGTCCCATAATGTGCAGACTCTTGCGGAAGGGGGGTTGTTTGAGTAGATGTAGTATTCTTTAACTGAATCTAAGCGGTTATGGTGGTCCCTTGACTTACGTAACGCGCAACTTACGTAAATCCGCAGTTACGTAAGGATTCAAAAGTAGTAAAATTCAGACTGAAACCTGCTAGCTAATAAGAAATACGGACTTTTTAAACAATTCCTTCTTTCCCCGAACCATACTTTTTGCATTCAAAACGATATCCGTGTGGTTAATTTAGTTACGTCTTTATTTAGTCCAAAGGGACAATTTGGCGAGGAGGACTATTAATTTCGTTTTGGCATTTTGCGTTGATTCATTGTAAACGGCGAATCTTTTTTTAAATTGTTGCCACCAAATATTATCGCCCTGTATTATATTTAAAGAAATTAAATAATGAAGAATCTGCATAAATGTATTATGTTTGTCGCACTGTGAAAAAACAACGGTTCCTAGAGCCATCAAGTTTTGAATAACGTAATCCACCTCCGAATATGGGCATCTGGAAGCACTAATTTGGATTTTTTTTATTTTCCATTTCATTTTTTGAAACGCTTTTAAACAAGCTCAACGATTTCAAAGCGAGCAATGGCAACACTGTTCGAAGGGATGAAAAACTTTTTTATCTCCAGCGCGCGAGACTGTGCATCGGAAAATCTAAAAATATGCTCATTTTACAATCATTTTCTGATCTTGCTGTTGAATTGAATTTTATGAATTAAGTGCGAAGAACATGATATTTAATAAATAAAGACAACACACAAAACGTTAAAAAAAAAGCCCCTTTGGTCGTAATGTAAAATTTGAAAGCTTTCAGATTTTTTAAAATTAAATAACAAACATCATTAATGTCCATTGTTTACTGTTAAAATATATTTAACACGCAGAGCAGAATGTGCTGCTAAATCTAAAAAATGCTGCTACTTTATATGGTGTATCTTCCTCCTCATTGCCAGCAAGAGAGTTGAAGTTAGGAGTTGTCTGCGATAACTTCCGTAGGGTGTTCGTACAGGAGTTTTGTATATAGCCGCTGTGACAGGCGTAATTTTGTAGGGTGTTAAAGATACTACTTGAATTAAAAATGGTTGTTTCTTTAAACTATGTTTTATTAATCTTTGTAAATATTCTTCCGCCTATAGTATTATATATAAATGAGTAAGATAAAAAATATGAAAGCAAACTTCTAATTTAATTGGCTGTAACCTCTTTCATTTTTTATTTAATTTGAGAACTTCCTCTCTCTATCTTAAAAATAGCGCTATAAGTCTAAACTGTGTCATTCAAATTAATCATGTGATTCTACGTAACGCTTAATGCAGGTACCTCTTGTCCAATCACTAAAATGTAAACCAAAACTTTTTTAACTCGAACTGAAACTTTTGACTCCCTCCCTTCTTCTTTTGAATTGCTAAGACACTTTCACTTAAGCTTTCCTCCTGGCCAGACGTTCTGCGCCTACCCTCTTTGTTCACTGAATATGTAGGGATTTTTACATTTTTGTATGCTGCGCCAACAAAAATGCATTGCGCATAAGACGTCCGTCCGTATGTGAACCAAATATTGCGAATCCAGGATTATTTTCCTCGATAATAAGATTGTTTTGAATCCGCACATGTCTGCCTTGCCAAGTTTCTTAGCTACGCATTTATTACGCCACCGCCAAGTTCCAATCATTCATATCATGATATATATATGTATAGGCAATAAAATGTCTGCATTATAAAACGAGGCAATAAAATGTCTAAAACAGATGCATGAAAGTCTAACCCTTCTCATTCTGCCAAGCATGACACTTTAGAAGAACTGCTTAAAATACATGTTTGATAACACGAAAATTTGCATCAACAACAGCTTGAGATATAAATTGACGTTAATGTGTTGGCACTCAGAAAAGTGTAAGATATTTAACTTGCACCTTTTTTTAATCTAATAATCAGTTTAAAAAGTAAAAAAATCTATATTAAATCCTAAGTAAAATTGCATTTAAATGATGGGAATACTTTTTGCTTTTTTATGGTAACACTTTCAGGCGGTTAGTTCTATAAGAAGTAATATAGCGAATATAAAATTATGTATGGTAACCCCTAACGTTCTATCGGGAATTCTAAAGATACTCTGTTTTAAAATCTTTTGTGAGTTTGCTCTTGAATTTTATGCGGCGTAAATGCGAAAAAAAAACCCATATTTAATAATAAAGCTAAAAAGACAAACGTTTGATTTTTAAAATAATGCTGCGTAAGTAGTGTACATACATATAATAAGTATTGCAATTATTACGAAGTTACACTTAAGTAGTTTATAAATTCTTCCTCGTCACTCGATGGATTATTGTAGTTGGGAGCAGGTGAACTTAATGTAAAGCTTAACATTATGCAAGCTAGTATTGTTTAATTTCCTGTGTACAGGATGTTTAAAAAATATTTATTGAACTGGTAACCCGAGTACGAGTTAGGATCCTCTAGAAAGCGATTCTCTATGGCATCCTGTCCTTTAGGCAGATAGGCCTTATATGCTTTGAGATGACAGATTAAGTAGCCAGTGGCAAATTGAACGATTATTCGAAGACCATGAGTCTAATTTCAGAAATAAAACAAATAAGTTGAGCTTTCGGATTATGACAATTTTGGTCATGTGACACCTTTTAGTACTACATTCAAAACTTAGTTTATTGTATAACCTCTGCAAAAAATATTCCGATTATAAAATTGCTTTTTATTTAGAAATCATTTATTATGAGAAAGTGAGTATTGAATATGTAAAATAGAACATTATAATTAACATGTAAGCAAATTCTGAGATAGATATTTCTAAATGTAAAAGGTATCTTGTAATGCATCTTTAATGTAAAATTTATCTATCCCAGAATTTTGCGCCAGTCTTAAACTTTATTTGTGCAGATTACCTAGAAAGTTTAATTATCGATATGCACAAGAATTTGAATCGCTTGAACCCGTCTGTAATAATTCAGGTGTAAAACTTATTTCATTCCACACCAAAACTATAGAAAAAATAAAATATACTCCACGTGATCAAAATTATCTTCGTCTACCATTTATTGGATTCATTTTTTAAAACTCGAAGCACGAGTTTATGATTAACTGTTCAAAAATATTTATAATTTTAATCTTCCTGAAACACCTCGTATGGTATTTTTCACGTATTGTAATTGAATCAGTAACGATCCCGTTAATTAACTGACAATTAATTTAAACTGAAAATATTCTGCTTATGCATATATATATCAGTTGAATTAGATCAGTCTTGGTTGTCATGTTCCAGAATAGTCCAGAGATCTGATTATTATTATTTTGCACCATTACAGATTTAATATATAAGATGGTATGATAGTTGAAAGAGTTGACACTTAAAAATTTCTTTAAGAAATTTATTTCAGTATAGGAGCCTATTATTGTGTACTTTTAAAGGCTTTTAATCAATGTGGATTGAGTACATTTATCAAGATTCGTATTTATGTTATACATGGCGAAAACTCTTGTCACTCCGTTCGCTCTACAATAATGAATCGGAACGGAATACCACCTCGTGAATGAATGGGAATACAGCAGTCATCACCTTGAAAAACTATCTAATTACCAACATGTTTGACGTTTACAGTATTCATCCGCATCAAAGCAACTTCTGTTGTTAAACTCTAACCAACTTTTTGTGAGAATGTGTGTGTTTTTATGTTCATTGCATGTGGATCGTAAATTTCTGGCTAATGCAAGCTAAGCTTCATCCGAAAGGAGGCTGTGCATTCGGAATTCATATCTCGTTTGATTGTCTGCAGCCTTGTGTAATGAGAACACGCAAAATGGAAATGGTACACCTCGCTGCAGATACTGGGGAAGGGGAGAGAGGTAGGCATTCATTCCCTCTTCTCCCCCAGTGAGGGGGGGAGAGAATAAATGGAAGAATGAATAAACGATAGCAGCTGAACGTTGGAGCAGGTGACGATGTTTGCCGACGGACGCGATCGGTTCCTGTTTACTTAGGAAAGCACTGTGTATTCATGAATTCCGGCAAATCCAAGTTAGGCATCATTGTGTTGGTGATATATATTAGTCGGATTTTGTCCCCTTCAGCTTTTTTTTTTTAGGGGTTATATATTATGAACATTTTGTGTCTTCCCGTAGTGGTAGTATTCTTCGTGTTTACCAACAACGTTTTCCCTTTCAACCCTATAGACAAAATGCTGGGCAACCTTTGTCAGACTGAATGTCTTGCTTACGCATGTGGATCAACTTGTCACCTAAATCCTGATATGTGGTGAGATTAGACCCTGGGCTTACCCACCCAGTTTCGAAGTAGTATTCATCGGCAGTGCATAGTATGCTGTGAGTAATTTCGAATATATGAAACCAAAGTGTATTCCTAAGCGTTCTATACGTGAATTCTAAGAATAACCTGAATTATCTTATGTTGCGGTCAGTTCCGTAAATCAGCTTGCTTAAGATTGTGTGCTGCAGCCTATGATTGCCCTGAGGGCTTTGAAAAGCCTAAGGTCGCAAGCTCTAAGGCATCCCAAAACATTTTATATAATAGTGCTCCAATCTCCGCTAATAAAACGTTCCAAGACTTACCGCGGTATAGAAAGCGAAAGAAGTATAAAATGAGATATTCATATAATTTACATATTTACGGCTATGTTTAATTGATAAATTATACAAATAAGATATTATCAACTCTGAATAATTAACAATAAAATACTGTGTATACTACCATGTATTAGGCACTGTTTTGCCAGTTAATATAAAATACATTGTACACCAGAGTATCATCTATCTCGAAAGGATTCGGATGATTTTTTGATAGTCGAGGCGAGTGAGAAATGAAGGAATGTAGTCCTTGTAATATACGATTTGAAAGGATGGTGGAAAATGAGTCACTCATTTTCGACCATTAAAAGCATCATAGTAGTTTTCAGGCACTTGAAACTTCAGTTTTTTAGACTTTTATTGTGGTGAATTAGAACGTTTTACGAGCAGAAGAGTTGCAATAAGAGGTTACTAATGAAAATATAGTAGGAAAGTGGAAGCAAATTTAAAAAAAAAAAGTATGGGTAAGAAAAGAGATGATTCAGAAGCTTTTCTGACCAGTGATGCTTCCCGGCCAACATATTTATCACCACTGAGCTCAGAGTTTGCTAGGTTTTATCAAATCTGAAAGTATACTTAAGAGTCCGCCATTTCCATTCACTATTTGTTGTTACATGGCTCAAAATGAACCTATAGATAGATGCATGAGAATACAGTATGTGACATATTTCAGCTACTATGAACTAGTGTCACTTCATTTGCATTTCGAAATTTATGCTTATCCAATTTTTGGCATTCTGAGTAACGGATGAAAATTCATAACTGTAACATCTTTAAATAATTTTAAAATCTAATACACCAAACCCATCTGAATCATCCTTGCAGTTTCAAAAATCTTGTATAAATACTCATTTGGTTTGCTGGAATTAATTGTAAATGTGTGTCTGTAGACGGAGAGATGAATCATTTAGAATAATCTATAACGAATTCCTTGCTAACAATGTTAACAAACGTGTACTTTTGTGTCGGTTAGAATTTCTCTTAGTGGTTTTGCAGCTCGTTTCGCCTTCAGAAAAATTGTACGTTCTGTATTAATTTTTACTAATTCATTAATTATTAGTTAAGCATATCTAATCTTCAAAGTATGCAAAGTTATCTTCTAGTAGACCGGAAAGGTTCGAATGACTGTACAGATAAATGTAGTCTCTGTTATTATAAAATTGAAGTATCTGTGACTGAATTTGTCACACTATGGAAAGACGGTGCCAGCTAGAACCGCCAAATAATATATACCTCGAAACATGAACTTTGAATTTCGGATTTGATTTTTATTTATTTTATATATTGTGCGAATTTAAAGAATTTTCTAGATATAGAGACGGTATTTTGTTATTGCCTAATTTAAATTTTTATGCCATAGTAACTTCTTTCAAACGAAGTTGTGTTCAACCTTTCTATATTTTAAAAATTAGATTATGAGAAAAAGTTGTGACAACTGTTTTCAGATTGGTAACTTTAAAAGTCTAATCATGGCATATGTATATAATAAAATGTATGTATGTGTATGTATGTACAACATACATTTGTAATAAGATGACTTGGGGTGAGCTGCGACACATGAACGATGGTTCTCTACGTCATATACTGATGAGATTGGGCTGCATAGTAAGAAAAATGACACTCAAAGACACACTTGTAGACAGACGTGGCCGAATTGAACATCACTTTTATTTGTGGATACGAACTAATTATCAAACACATATTTTTCATCACATGCTCATGGACGCGATGCGCACCCCACAGTTTTATATAGATTATCACATTTTAGATAATGGCATAGGTAGTAACACGACCAAGCAAACGAAGTGAAGTAGCATCTTGACTGCAGAGAGCTGAAGCTAAAAGTACGCAATTAACCATTATGCAGGCTTACCAAGGGAAGGTTTTGGTTTAGGTTAGAAAGGTTTCAGTTCTTGAAATTGTGATTTTTTAAATTATAATTCTGATTTGCTTATTGATTTTATATCTCATATCATATATATCATATATATATATATCTTGACGCGGATATATAACTTTACCAATAATAATTTCAAATTTGGTAGCCGAAAGTTAAAATTAACCAGAAGGCATAAGGTTAAATCATTCTGAACCAAACTTTGCTCTTGGACACATCGCATTCGGTCTCTCGTTTGCTTCCGTTCTGTCACACTGTTTCACCGCAACTTCAGTTATCTATACTCCATTGAAATGGATTGTTATGAAGTTGTAGAAGAGGCACAACTTTGGACTAATAATGAAGAATTTGCATGAATGTATGTATGTTTCTCGCATTGTGAAACAGTACCAGAGCCATCAAATTTTGAGTAACGTAATTCTCTACCCAAACATGGACACCTGGAAGCCAGAATTTAGAATTTGTTTTATTATCTATGTCAAATTTTGTAAAACTTTAACGAATTTTTCATTTACAAACTCAATGATTTCAAAGCGAGCAATCCCACTGTATGGAAAAAAATATTTTAATCTCCAGCGCGGGACACTATGTATCGCAAATTCTAACGATGTGCTGTAAATATCTTATGATATTGCTGTTGAATTTTAAGCGGCTTAAGTGCGAAGAACGTGATCTTTAATAAATAAAGGTAACACACAAAATGGAAAACCTTAAAAAAAAAGTCCCTTTGGCGTAATATAAAATCTGAATTTTTTTTATATTTATATTTTAGGAAATTTTGGGGGTGACGGGGAAAATGGACTTCTTCTCTGGATTGACAATTTCATTGCTGGTCAAAATTTTTAATTCACTTTTGTCATTAAACCTTTGTTTCAATAAGGCTGCATCAAGTAATGAAGGATCAACTATACACAAACTTCTGTTTTCTGGAGCATTTCTTAAAATACGGCCTCGGCTGATGAAATCGCATTAGCTTGTGATATTTTCTAGTATGTTGCTTGACAAATAAACATCTTTCTGTCTAGCACAGCACCAATGTTGTACTATTTTCGAGTCGATATATTAGGCTTTTTGCCGCCTAGTACTTCTAAATCCCCGCTCCCCTTAGTTCAGCCGCTCAGTGTAGCTGCATCGGTTGTCCAGCTCTAACGCCAGCACAGAGGTGTTGCTAGGATTTTCAGCGACCGGAGAACTGAAGATTTTGCGCCATATGCTGCGCCCGGGAATAAATGTCCTCTCTTGCCCCACCCTAGCTACGCCTCTGTGCCAGCATTATGCTTCTTTAATCTGTTGATATTCTTGGTTTTCCTTATCTTCGATCATCGTATGTTTGGCGCAACCTTCACGATAGCTTAGTAGCCCAATGGAAAATTGTACTACGATCCAATGCCTGATTGCAACAAATTTCACGCATTGACACTTGAAATTCTGTTAAAATTTAGCTCTATAAACTGTCAGTTTTTGAAGTTAAATTTTTCATTATCTACGGTCACAGAACCACCGTACGGTTACAGATTCACTTTCAAATATTCATTTCAAACTGCATTTTGGATTAATTTTCTGTGCAAAAGTTATGCAGCCAGTAGGCTGTCGATTAAAAAAAGATTTACTTTAAACTTTCTTCTGAATTGGAGTTATTTTACTTCAAAATTTAAGACGAGACGGTAAGTCATTTGACTGCCTTTGCGGATCCAGCAGTTAATAGTTAAAACAGACTGTATCCATATACATATATGGCAAGAACTCAAGAATTAAACTATCTTATAGACGTCTGCCGTGTCACAAAGGGCTTGTATATCGAGCAGGAGTTCATCTCCATAGAATTTGGAGAGTTTGTGAAATAAATTCATTATAACAGTCACTGAGTATATTTTCTATTTGCACCATTACTTTTGATTTACCCCATATTTGTTTAACAGCCCAAATTCAGCAGCCATCCGTGGCTGAAAAGTTCATTGGTAGACAACTGGAATAAATGCCTAATGTAGCTTTTATATATAGCGGCATGAGTTGCTAGATTTATTAGTAATCGGTTATTTATGTCCAGAATCATTGAGACAGAGATAAGTTTGAGAATTTTCAGTGCTGCACATTGCACTAATTATTTGAAAATTCTGGCGTATTTGTTGGAATAGCGTAGCACTAGTAAAACTAGTCATTTTAAACTTTTAAGTTAAAATTTGTAACGATTTCTTAGATAAGGATTCAAAAGATCCGAATGATGAGAAAAGCTGTAAGATCGGAGGTTTGAAATTTAAAATTTTCTGCTGATTCCCGAGATCTCAAGACTCGATTATCCCAATTGCAGCAAAATGCAACTTATAATCCAATTCGCATCTGATAGATTAATGCAATTATTTAAAGTTAGATTTGAGGTCAATGTGATGGTCCTGGGAAACAAAATTATAAGTTTTTATTCAAAAGCCTTAAAAAACTTTTAGCTTGTTTTTCAAATAATTTTTTGTTTCTCGAATATGTTTCTGTGCAGCGCGTTCTTCTACATCACTTCTTCTTTTCATTCTAAAAGACTACTTCGGGCCAACTAGTGGCCCGAATGTAAAGTCGATGAACACTGGTAGTTTGGTCTTGTGGCGTTCGAATCCCAGCGAACGGGCTGGCTGCATGGACATTTTCGTGGTTTCCCCTCCCCCCGCGTAATGTGCATAGGAGCCAGGTTTCCCCAGAAAGTCCGCCACAAAAGCATCGCTCCCCTTTAGGCAGATAGCCCTCAAGTGCTTTGCCATAATCAAAGCAAACCAGGACACTGCGTATGAGTTAAAATAAAGAAAAAGCGCTCGATTTGTTCTTAAACTCAATGTTTTATTCTTTACTCAAATGAAAAACGTTTTGCGTAATTGTGTTCATAAAGACCAGTATATGTTCTTTCGGTTTGAAGTTTACTTCTGCTAAAAGAAAATAATTATAAATGAAATTGGATAATGGAAACCAGAAAATAATGCTTAATTCTTCTATCTAACAGAAGAACGCTCAGTTGCAGAGTACGCTAGTTAAAAATTTATATTTTGTTGGTATATTTTTTTCCAAATACACAGCGGGAGAAATAAGATTTATTTATTCATATGTATATGTTACCACGTTAAGTATATAAAAATATAAAATTAATTTATTTCAAAAGTTTCTTTCTATTAGAAACCTATCCCATTATTTTTTAAACCGTATAAATATGGATTTGTGGCTCTCGAATTTTCGCGAAACTTACCATCCGGCTCTTCATAAAGTTTGGCCATACTGAAACAAATACTGGAGCTTTTAGATCTGAAATTCGTTTTGAGTTGTTGAGCTTAATTTAGAATTAGTTTTGTGATTTAATTTTATGAGCTTGCAGCAATAGGTAATGTTTTTATTTAAGAATATAAGCGAATGTTTATGTGATATTTTTACATTGTTTTATTTTTTTAATTAATGCTAATGATTAAGCAATCCATTAAAAAAAGCAAGCGATTTGTTTGCAAACGATACATTAAAAAAAATGTGAGCGCTTGAGTCTTTTGAGTAAATAAGTTTTTTCTTAATTAAATAAATACAAAAATGTTCAACGTTTTCTTAATTAATGATGCAGTGTTGTTATATTCCTCCTTACTTCACCTACATTTTTGCGCTCGAGGGCTTTGTCGCTCCGGCGAATCAGCAACTCGAGACGATTTTCCGCATATTTGATGAATTTCCAAAGCTAACTTAAAGTGATTTCATACACAATTTAAAGAAACCTTAATTGTTTTCTATGTCTGAAGATACTTGCAGTCCTTCGCTCTACGCCAGATACAAACGTCCCCCCCCCCTTTGAATTCTATGCATGTTATCCATTCTGAATTTTTCGTCCCTTCTGCGTAATCACATTCACTATCTAGTACCGTAATTTTTCGCCTTCTTACGTCTCTTACTTCATCCCTATATTCATCACTGGTTTACTTCTGTCTGTCGTCCACGACTGTCCAGTTTAAACTAACGTTGAAGGCTCATATATAGCAATAAATCTTAAATCAAGTCCCAACCGAGAGTCACCTTTCGAATGCTAAAGGTTAAAGGGGATGTATTGCTGTCACAAAATTAATGAGTAAAATCTCATCCTGACGAAATAAAATCCCTAGACAAAAAAACCATGCCTCGTAAACGGAAAAAACGTAGAAACAATATTTATCATCTGCGCGCCTTGTAAAGTGTTACCATTGCGCGAAACAAAATATCTTTCACTTGCGTTCGCATGCAGCATAATCTTTCATTCTGCTTATTAAGTCGCAAATTAAGGGGTGTTGGAACCCCCTATACCGACAATGTTAAATTGGCCATTTTCGATGTACCTTTTCTCAAAATCTGCTGTAGATATACTCTTGAAATTTTTTGTGTAATTAACGTACACCTATCTGATTATACTGAAATGAGCTTTCGAAACATTTTGAATTTTAGACTAATTTATAGACTATTTTATTAGGCATAGTAAAATTTAGCACTTTTCTCATGCAAAAAAAATTTGTAAATTTTTTTATCCTAATTTATCACAAAAAGCTCATTTCAGTAAATACTAGAAAATATAATAAATAGGCCATAAAAATTTTAGGTATTTAGGAGCAGTAGTTCCTGAGAAAAGGTACATCGAGTATAAAAAAAACTAGATTTTTTAAAGTTCTAATTTTCATAGAGATTAAAGTATAGTATTTTTAGAAAGCTAAAAGTGTAGAGAATTTGAAAATGGAAAAATCCCAAATCAATATTTTTTGAAGATTTTTGGCTTCCAACACCCCTGAAGTGAGTTAAAAGTAATAAAAGCACTTCTTAAAAATCTATGTACTTAATATAAATTTAAAAAAAAAAAATTATTACTTATTCAAAGTACTAAAAGCTGTTTCTAACATTATATGTTACTTGTGCAAAATCTCATTTTTTCTCTCTCTTTCTCCTGTACAGTCACAGCACTGAGTGATTAAGACTGATAAATGCTGGTAATTCGAAGCAAGGCAACGGGCTGGTTGCAGGGCTGATTTTCGTGGTTTTTTCCATAGGTAACTCGAATGCTAGTCAGTTTTTCTTAAAAAGTCGTCCATGAAGCCGTTTCGCTACTTAGGCACATGTATTTTCCCATATTCAAACAACCTAACCTCCTTCTCGTGTATGTGTATTTCAAAAACACAAAAAGTTTCGTGTTTAAATTATTATTGCATAACTGTTATATAACTGCATTTTTACTCCTAATATAAAAATTCCAAAGATGATGCTTATATGTGTAATACTTCTAGCTTGTTTCAGGGAATTTAGCTAGTGTATTCTGAAAAATGTTTATAGTGTATACGTATTATGAATTATGTTTTACGTTTTTAATAAAAGAAATCCGGATGTTTTAAAAATGTTATGCTGTCTTAATGACTACAAAGTACGGTTACAAATTTATCATGTAATGATGATAAACTCTATTTTAGATTGTTGCACTGTAAAATAAAGATTTTAGATTACTTTTTTTGGGGGCTTTTTTTTTTTTTTGGCTTTATCCCTCCTCACTTAATTTAATTTTTTCACTTAACTTCGTTGTTTAAAAATAAAATTACGGATTCATTAGCTTGTCAGCATTCGGAGCAGAAAACACGAAAAATTAATAATGCCCACGGCGGGATTCGAACACCTGACCTTCTGATTGCTAGCCGGTTGTACTTCCATTGCACCACAAGAAACGCAGTAAGAACAAAATTTCTGTCAGAATATTTATAATTTTATTTTCGAAAAAATTATAAATTCAATTAATTTGCAATAAAATTCCAGTCATTGTACAAACTGTCCATTGCTTAGCAATTTATTGTTTCTAGTTCTAGAATTGCTTTTAAAAATAGCAAATTTTAATAGTAGAACATTTAAATTCTGTAAAGTGTAGTCTTGAACTTTATAACTGCGTGCTTTCTTTATCTGTCTTCGGCTTCTGAAGAGATAGCGAACGGTGCTATTCTGGTTTGATTTCTGCTTTTGTATTCCATATTCTTAATCTGCAATAACCGTCAGCTTCAGGGTCTTCTCTATAGGGATCTTTAGCCTGCAGTCCACTTTCAACGTCGAACCACCTAGTTGCTCCATATCGTGGAAAGCTATCCTCATCAAATTCCGCGCATTTTTATCGCTATCCCTTTCTCCCCCCTTTTCTACGATGACACATCGCTGGTACAAAAGACCCGGGAGGGAAACAGCACACGTTCGGCACGCGCCACTTCCTATACCCACCCCCTTTTTTATTCGCGTCCTCAGCTGCTACGTACGTGAATGGAATAATCTGCGCTCATCCTCAAAGCGCTCTTGTTCCTCGATGACTCCAGAAGGTTCTGTGCACGTAACCGTACCTGGTAAGTTGGGGTATTGTTGCCAGGAAAGCGAGGGCTTTTGTGCTGCCGAGGTTGTGGCCTCGTGGGTGTGTAATATCGTTTCCCATCTATTTTTGGGGGAACAGACGGGAGGAGGAGCTGATGCGAGACTTTTAGTTTCGGAATTATGTAATGTCCCTCTTTCTGTTCTTGAGCAGAAGTTTCCTTAGCGCGGTTTAGTAAAGAAGTAATGTGCAATGCGACAGTATAACCTCGATCTATCATTTTTTAGTGGGATGGAGGAAGCAAGCCGTTAAGTATTATAAATAAGTAACATATTTAAATGAATAATATTTATTACTTTCAACGTGAATACGCTATATTTGAAACTTTATTAGTTCAAAGGGGCTTTGCCCCTGAAAGACTATTGTTTTCGTTTTGCGATTTTGCGTCGGAAACATTAAAAGTCTGAATCACGTTTCAAACTGTTGCCACAAAATATTGCAGCTCTGTATTATATTTAAAAAAATTAAATAATGAAGAATCTGCATAAATGTATGTATATTTCTTCAAATGTGATAAAACAACGGTACCTAGAGCCACCCAATTTTGAATAACTTACATTTCCACCCGAATATGCGCATCTGGAAGCCCAAATTTGGAATTTGTTTTATTCTCAATATCATATTTTTTTAAACTTTAACGAATTTTTGATTAACAAACTCGAGGATTTCAAAGCGAGCCATAGCAACGTTGTACAGAAAAAACATGTTTATCTCCAGCGCGTGAGACTGTGTATAGGAAATTCTAAAGATATGCTCAGTTTAAAATTATTTTGCGATAGTGTTCTTTAACTGAATTTTATGGTTTAAGTGCGAAGAACATGTTATTTAATTGATAAAGATAACACACAAAATGTTTAAAAAACGCTCGTTTGGACGTAATTTAAAATCTAAAATTTTTTTTTACATGAATTTATTATTGATTCATGACTGAATTTTGCCTGAAGAAAATAATACTTTTGGACACTTAGAAGTGTGTTTCCGGTGCCGCGTTGTTTAGCGAATAGGAAAAAAATTTAAGCTGTAATAAAGTCTCGATGAAGCTTGGCATCACATCCAGGCCCTTTTTTATCTTTAATTCCGAATGTTATCGAAATAAGATTCGGAAATAATGTAGACACGAACGAAACGTTGCTGCTATACTGAGGTGCCAGCACTGAGAAAAAGCAGCGCATACTTCTCGTCAATTTTCTCTCGAGACGATTTAATGCGGAAGCTTCTTCAGTGGGAACATATTTAACAAATGATTAATGCGATAAAAATGCTATTTCGGGAAAGGATGAACGAGGCAATAAACTACATTCTTTACGTAAAATTTTATCTGGATTATATTTGTAGATACATAAAAATCTATGTTCTTTACGTAAAATTCAGTTATGAATCAATATAAAGTCGAGAACGACGTGTGCTAATTCAAGATATTGTATATCAACAATTGAAGCCTTGACGACAATTTTCCCCCTTAAAATTTGTAAATTTTTAAACCTAAGAAAATTCCGTTTTGCTTAATTGGAGAGTTGCTTATTTGGGACACATTCTAAAGAGCAAAACCCTATAGTTAAAAATTGTCTGTCTTTTCTTTCATTGACGATAAAAGAGTTTTAAATGGTACGTGCAGCACACGTCAGAAATGCTGACTACAGGTGATAATCCGTGAGTAGTTTGAACTTCCTACTTTATTTACGCCTTCTTTTGAACATGATTTGTTGATAAATACGTAAAAATGGTATTTTCAATTCGCTTTAAAGTTTTACTACTTTTTGCTCTTCGTATGCTATCTATCCTATCTAAATTTCCGATTTTTTTTATTGGTCTTGAATGCAATTTTAATTTTAGCAATCCCAAGACCTGATTCCCGCTCTAAGCGAAGGTTTCAGGCCGCCCTAAAAATCGCTCTGTAACTCCTTGTAATCTTGTTATTTACCATATTAAAAAAAAAGAAAGAAAGAGAGTGTGCATTGAACACAGTGGCGTCGTAGCCTAGAGCTTTTTCCACCCTTCTCAGTGCACATCAAAAGATTTTTAAAACGTCAGAACGATAAATGGGGAAATATATAAAAGTTCCAAATTTAGTTTTGAAATAAAACTTAACATTCCGAAGTGGCGGTTATTTTGTTGTTGTTGTTTTGTCGATGGCATTGTAGAAGTTCACTTCAAGATTTCAGTTGCTGTTCTGGGTTCTAGAAATATTAGAGTAAGCTTTCTTCTGCTCTTCTGATTTTCTTCTGCTTCGTAAATGCTAGACTGCCTGATTTTTAGTTCGTAAGTGCTTCTTAACCAATTTGTATTTAGAAAATTCTTTTCACAACAAGTAACACGCACAGCAGTTGTGATTTGCAACTACGTTATGGAGGCTGTATTAAAGAATTGCTAAAATTCAATGTTTCCCTCTTTCCTTTTCCCAAGTTGTAGCAAAATAGAACTCTTGAAGTATTTCTTTCTCCCTGATGATATAAATAAAGGAATATCTGCTTAATAATATAAATAAGGAACTGTTCCTCTTTATTATTCGTGTCGTTGTGATCATAATTTAGTTCGCATTCGTATTCTTCATTCATACGTTTCGATGGCGTAAAGAAGGCTAATAAGAATACGAAGCTGTTAAAATCTCATTGTGATTTCTTTAAATAATATATTATTAATTGTAAAAACAAATTCTCTCCTCAGTTCAGATTCATATGGCACTTTAGCATCTCATGATTCTTCATCTCCGCAATGAACTGTCCGCATCTCCGGAGTGAACATGATCCCTGAACTGATACTGATCCATGATACTGGGGTGACATCCAAATGAAAGAGGTAGTCGCATGAGCCTTTTCATGATTTACTGTATATGAAACGTGACTACGAGGAAGTATCCTATCATAACGTGAATATGAGGACGTTCACACTCCCTAAGCGCTGTGGGGAGAACTTTATTCCTCCACGAAGGCATGTCTCGTTTTAGGGAGATAACCGTAATAAGCAGTGCCATCATGCAATAATGCCATAGTAAATGCAGATTTTTCGTAGTGTTTCTTACAGCTCCGATGATCCCTATAATTAATTGCTTAATATTACGTTTCGCAGAAAAAATATCGCCTGCGAAACAGTGCTTTCCGACCGTTCTGGCTAACCATTCATTGAAGCCCTTCAAGAGCGCTGCATTTGAGGGCCCCAAGGTGAGTTAATTACGGCCTGAATCCAACATCTGCACTCCAAGAATTCGGCTCTGAAATGAAATACAAACCAAATGTACAATTACGCAAACCGAATTTAAATATATAAATTTATAGCAGTGTGAATCACCACACGCATTTCGGTTTCAAATTAAGATTTTCATTATAGTGCATTTGAAAAAAATAAAATGCATGGAGATTTAATCGCATCCCTATATTGGCCTCTTTTGCTTTATTCTATTTGTTTTCGCGTATTTATCGTTCATCCGCTACGATAAATAAACGGAGGAAAAGAAGCAAAAATTATTCAGTGAGAAGGCTTCGAACATTCAACCGGAAACCTTGAAATTTCTACGAAGTCACATGGTCGCATGACTTGAGCCTCAATGTCAAGGTTATAGCAAATCAATGATGTGTTATTTTCCCACCTGGCTGGCAAATGTTTCTACAAAATTGATGAAGAAACGTTGATTTTTTTCTATTTGCGAGTTAGTTGGTTATATTAGGATTGTTACGATGTAATTTGTTTTGTGTTTGAAGAACTATGATTTCTTCCTGTAGTGACTTTTATTGCATGTAATATTTCGCCAGTCTCAAAAACTATATGTTTCTCCCCGCCAAAGCCGAAACGAATGAACTTTTTCCAAAACGACCGCTCACAATTCCATACGTTTCTAAGACGACCACTCACAGTTCCATGCAATTTTTGGTCTTCACCGGATGTGGTCATTTTACAGAGGTCATACTCAAAAATTTGAGAAATATGACTGACATTCACTGATGATCGTGACAAGAGGGTTCACTGTATTTGTATACTACAGTAACACCCGTGTATCTGAACTGAGTCGCAGTTTATTGCATTTATTCATAGAAACTAGTAAATTTCTCTAAGATTCATGTTTAGGAATTCTTGGCTAAGATTCATACCTTGCTAAAATTTATTTACGCAGTCCAACTTCCTAAGATTGAATTTTGTTGATTCTATGTAGTTATGTTAATTTTAATTAATTGTAGGCATTATGCTGTTTCTAATAATTTAAAATTCATTAGTTTATATCTCAAATAACAAATTTACTGGTCGCTAGTCAGGGTTGATTTTCCATCTTACGAGAAAGATTTCATGTCGATGCGCGTCAAGTATCACGGAAATTTGATCTTCTTCAGGCATGAAACTTAAACGCTGCAAATTCATGATTCATTACATTTTGCAATCTTCTAAAAATATTCCGTCATAAAAAAGTGAAGTATTGCATTCGTCATCGTAAAAAGAAAAAAAAAATAAATAAATAAAAAATTTTTGTTGATTAAGGTAGGTAACGAGCCTCACGTGACGTAGAATAGGATAAATTTGCGTGGGGTGACGACAAGTTGAATTTAATTGAAGCCGGCGGCTAGAATTATTTGACGTAACTTACGGATATAGATTTATTTCGATTTCATACTAGTTTAATTTAGAATTTCTGAGTCGATGTAAAACTCAATTTTAAAATGATTTAATCATTTTGAAACACGCAATCAATTTTAAAATTGTTTCTATATATCGTAACTTCACGGGTGGAACGACGACAAAAAAAAAAAAAAACATCGCAGTTGTGGTGGTGGTGATAGCAGATAGCTTAACTCTGTGGCATAGCAGAAAACTGAAACTCTTTTCAATAATCAGAAAATCGGCATGAATTATCTATTTTCTTATTGCATAATACATTTCATTACATGGGACAGCACACTGGGGGCAGTCTATACCCCACAATTTTAAACAACGCAGTTACATTCTCTAAACATTGGAGAAATATAACTTAACGAAGGGACCTGTGGTTTACCGGGACAGTGCAAGCCGCAAAAAAGAGGGCGCATAAGACATCTCGAGTATTTATGCTTGCAAATTCGAAGTTCTGAATAACGATTGGTTGGCTTGGTTTATTTGATTACGGCAAAGCCCTTCCGTTGAAGGCATCTCTTCCGTTAGGGAAAACTGGCTCGTATACACGCTACACTTGGAGGAAAACCGCGAAAACGCCCATGTAGCCAGGCGGTTCGCGGGATTCGGACTACTAGTGTTCAGCGACTTTTAACGAACGGCCGCTGGTGGGCCAAATAATGATTGGCTGAAAGCTCACAGCACTGCGGAATGCCGCATGGAAAGAGAGATGTCAGTGCTGATGCGAAAGGGATTGTCCTTTGATTCAAATTTGCAATTTGAAGGTTAGTTGGCAATTAAGTGTTTTTTATACTTTACATATATATATGTGATTTAGAAATGCGAGAGAAGATCATGGTCAGTGATTGTAGCATGCATAATTCCGTAGCAGAAGAATGGAACTTGCTAACAAGCGTAGCCTTGAATTTAACACAATTTATTTCTGCACTAAAAAAAAAAAAATTCTTCAGACGCATATTCTGATTTACACATCATTATGAGCTTAACCTGCAGCCAGTCACATTTTTTTGTAAGTTTACCGCAACGTAGGACAAGTATAATGGACGATAGAGAGAAGCGAGCTGCTATGTGTTACTTGGAGGCAAGCAAGCAGGAAAGTGCAACGCATTCAGAAGAAACCTCGGGAGAGAGTAAAAGAGTGGTTTCCAATAGAGTTTTGATTTCAACTGAAATTTTATTCGTTGATTGGCTAAAATGTGTCTGCATTGCAACGATTATGTGAGATTGTGTGATATGGATTTATTTGAAATGTTGCAATGTAGATGTAGTTATAAGCAGTTCGTGTTTTTAGGACAGAAAGGGTTGCACCCCAATTTATAAGTTTGCTTTAATATTTTTATTTTGCACACACACACACACACACATATGATATTCTAATCGCTGCTAGCAATGCATGAGCGTTTTCGTGGTTTACCCGGTGTGTAACGAGAATACTTAAGGTTGTTAAAAGTCTTGCCTTTGAATTAGCCTTCGCATCTTTTTTCTTAATCAACCCATTGTCCTCCTAGAGGCAGTCACGAGAGGAAACGTTTTCAGCGGTCCTTGGAAGAGCTAGATAAAATGAAATCCAGTAATTTTAATTGCGTTCAAATGGGAAATTTTTATGGGTATTTTAGTAAAATTCAGATAAAATTCAGTTACAAGAAATAATAAATATGTTAACTTTTTTGAGTAAATATTTTGAAATGAACATTAGGTTTATCATTTATTTTCTTAATCAATCGAAATGTTTGATATCAGAGTGTTTTTTATCTCCCTTCTAGGATTCAAACTCTGGACAAACATATCATTGTGCAACTCCTTCTGTCATTCAGCCGCTAATAGGCCGGTGGATGAATATTAAAATACATGTTTTAGATAATTATTGCAGGAATTGGTTATCATTATAAATAGCCCCATCCCTTATGTATTTATTATATGGAACAGGGCTCTGTTTTTTTTACCAGATAGTTTAAAGTTACAAAATTTATCATTTATTCTTAGAGTAAAGTTACTGTGTTTTCATAATTTCGTTAAAGTTTGTATTTAGACAGGCCCTTCATAAATGTTTTTAAATGTGCGGTAAGAAGGATTTAGAATTCTTCTACTAATAATATACTTCTCATGGAAGATCCATTGTATTTTGCCACGGTAATTTGTTTAACAATATTACCTGAGATGCTTTCAGTAAAAACTACAGTATAGATACGAAGATAGCCCTCGTTAATACACTTCGAACTACTAAGAACATTAAGCACAATGTAATGCAAAGTGCATCGAAGATGCGAAGCTCTTACGAATATCTCAATACTCCGAAGTCGCTCTCAACTAACAACTGAGAAACTGATTCTGCCTCTGGTCTTATGTAGTTTTCCTCCGCCTGCTGAGAAATCTCTGGTATTTTCTACTTCTCGAAGTTACTGAAATGCATATGAGAGCCGGATACGTTTACAGCTAATGTAGGAATCAATTAAAGATATTCATTATAGTTATACAGAAACCGGACCAAATGGTCACCAAGTTTGGCGGTTTCTCGTCAATTTCATCTGTCCCGTTGCCAGCTTGGCGATATCTCGCCAAATTAGCGAGGATGCCATTTACTCAGTGTTAAATATATCTACCCCTGTATTCTTATTCTTCCGGCAGAGCATCGTTTCTCTGAAGCTTTTCATGTTACATTATACAAAAAATGCAACAATTTCACCATCAAAATTATCCATATATGTAAACACTTCGTAGCAATATATTTATGCAGCTAAAATTAAATTATATGTGCTTATCGATGCATATCAAGGGAGATTTAAAACATAAGCTGCAAGATTAATTTTTAAAAAAAGGATAATAGAGTTATGGTCCACTCTAGTGGTCATTGAAAATATTTATACTGCAATGTGACAAATTATGAGTCGCTGTAGCAGCTGGCCTTTCCGTTTTCAAATCATATAGAGTTTTTCTAAGAAGGCAGGGGAATCGCATTTGCCCTGGCAGGAATCTCCCACGTATGTTCTGTAGGGTTTAATCCTGGAGATCTGTCCGGTGGTTGCCGTTTTCACTTTCCTCGAAATCATCCTGCAGATTAGCTTTATGTGAATTAGCATTGCCGTCTAAAGGAACTTAGAACAACTGCATCCTGAAAAGGCGATGACTCGTCTTACTCTGCTGTAAGGAACCACCTAGTCGCTATTAAAGTTGTGATATCTTTTGAACAGGTTGACCGAGAGAGAAATCTTCAAGAATGGACGTCGCATAAAAGTGCCGACAACCTTATTCAAGTAGGATTTTCATCTGTCTTATTAATTAAAGGTGCAAACTAAACCCGTGTACTTGCAAAAGGATTCTGACATCTTTGTGAAGGTTGCTTTTTTTTCATATTAAAAACGAGTTCCCATAAAGACGCTTTATGATTTTCCTATCCGTATTCCCCAGGCAGACGTCTGTGATCGGTTTCAAAAATTGATGGAAGCGCTTCCTGTCATAATACGAAACTCTTCGAGCTTTAAGACCGTGGATGCTGATGTATTCAGAACGGTTCCTTAATAACTCCGAGCGCCTCGCAGATGTTTGGTAAATAGCAGTAAACATGATAAAAGGTTAATATTGAAGTGAAGAAAATTTAGCATGTTTTCGGAATGATTATTGCCTCTGTTTTTATAGCCGCTCGTCGCAGCTATAAGTTTATTAGTGTGCTTCTTCAGGTTTGTATTTTTATGACCTTTCGGCCTTCGAAGGCAGGAAACATTTGTCTTAGTAGAAGTAACAATAGCAGAAATGAGAAGGGTATGCGAAAATTTGTCGGTATCTTTCTGCGAATCTGCTTCCAGTTGCGTATTTCCAACGATACATTCCTACTCTTGTAATTCAAGGTCGTTTTCTACATTATGTTGGCATTTTGCGTTACATTTCGTGAATTCTGATGTAAATTCGTGCTCCTGCATCACATTGCATTCAAATTTCACCCCTTGGGTGTTGTATAACTCTAAATTATCCCTTTTATAGCTTCTAAATTGGCATGAATTACGTTTATTATGATACACTGGACATGACCTTGAGTCAAGCGTATTGCTAATTCGTATCCGTGATCCTTTTAGAGTGATTGTAATTTTTATGCGTACTGTTTTGAGAATCATCAATGTTCAGCGTAATGTTACCTGAAAGATAAATGCTGCATAATTTTGACATTTAAAGATTATTAAAAAAATTTGTTTTTCCGTAATAAGAGTTTGGACATTTCAAAGAAATTTAAAAGACGAAAGAACATTAATATTTAAAATAGTCAGAACTTGAGCTTAAGCTCTGTTGCGAATATTGTAAGTTAAGAATAGTCATAAAAATGCTTCACTTATCCAAGAAAACCGCAGTTTCTCGTAGGTGTTTAATATATTCCGTGAAACTGCGATTTTAGTCCTTGTATGTCCCCAGAAAGGGAATACCGCGGTATAAAAGGGAAGTAAACTTATTGGCCTGTTAGTGCATATAAAAATTATTTTATACCATACTTACTGTAAAAGAAGGGAGGCTTTTTCTTTTGTTGTTACCGTTTTTCAGCTTGCTGGCGAAGCACTGCAGAACTAAACTTTGTATAATCAAGTTAAATGTGTGCGTTAAAATTGTTTTATTCACCCTTTCGCTCGAATACTCTTCAGCGTCCCCATCTCTGTCTCTAGAACCAGCATCGCTGCCTCAAATTTTGCAGCACCCACGCTTTACACTAATGTTCCCAAATCGTGGTTTGTATGGCAATTT
Source organism: Stegodyphus mimosarum (assembly GCA_000611955.2). NCBI lineage: Eukaryota > Metazoa > Arthropoda > Arachnida > Araneae > Eresidae > Stegodyphus > Stegodyphus mimosarum. The sequence goes on along the minus strand of KK116054.1, from coordinate 8,607 downwards.
TTGGCACTCCATCCATTTCAAAGCTTTTTTTCTTTTTCTGGCTATATAATTGTATACATTTATTTCTCGTTGTCACCTAATGTATAATTATTAATTGTTAATAATTACATACAGAGTGATTATTTTCTAAAAAGATGTTCTTGAGTCCAGACAATTTTGGTCTTCTGTCGAAGTTGTAGTCTTACAGGGTTAATGTTTAATACCAGTGAGTATTTATGTTCTCGGAAATACTGATAACAGTTGTTAATTATCGTCGTAGTTAGGTGGTCTCCTATTACAGGTTTCTGTCTGTTACGCTGCTTTTTTTTTTTTTTTTTTTTTTTTTTTTTTTTTTTTTTTTTTTACATTTCATATTTAACTTCGTATTTTTATTCCCGCTGTAGGCGTGTAGAGTGCGATAAATCTTATTCTTTTGTAAACGCAGGTCATAGTAATAAAAAATTCGTGAAAATTTCCTTTGGGCTGTAAAATTGCTTTTTGAGTGTTGTGTAGTCAATAGGTTTTTTTGGGGGGGGGCTTTTTTGTTATTATTATTATTATTATTATTAAAAAAGCAGGAGATGTGAAATAATATGCAATGTCTTCGCCTGGACTGGAACCTCTCGAATGTGCTACCGTTACACCGCGAAATGATGTTGCAAGGAGGGAGAAAATACTTTATAGTTTATCAGTTGTATTTTAAGCGTTTGGTATCAGTGTATTTTAAGTATTTGGTGATTCAAAATTGTTAAGTTCCTCCTTTTGGTTGCAAAGTTTGCCATGATTTCTATCTAGATGCGATATTTCGGTTGTGCTTTATTTGCGTGGATTCTCTAGCAGTACGCGCTTAATATCTGAAACTGCGACAAATCGTGCTGCAATAATCAAAAAATTATTGCAGAGCATGTGTGCTGTGTTAAGGAAGAAAAATGAATAATTCTTTTGTATAAGTAGAAATGAATTCAAATAGTTGCAATAAATGCAAAATGTAGATTAGGCATATATAAAAGCTGTTGTGCATTTTAAAAAAAAAAAAAAAAGAAATCGGTAATCTATAATATATTTCGGATTCGTATTGTTGGAGGCAGTACAAACCGCTGGAGCTGACAGGCATTCCCCGCCTTCATCCGTTAAGCTGGTTGGAGATTTTCGGTTGGCTTCTTCATTAGTTCCAGTTGTCAAACGGGGATTCGGCGTCCGGTTCGAAGCGGAAGACTGCCGTTGAGGGCCGAACCTGGACGCGCTTCGTCTGTCGACCGTAGCCGATGCTCTTTAACACGCTTTCCGTGTTTTATTCCAACCGCACCCCGTCTTATCTCAAACTATCAGATATGTGTGATTGTCTATATATTTCATGCGATGAGTTTGTTGATTTTAATCCGTGGATACAAAAAGTTAACCGAACTTGATGAAATCTGCTTTTGGGTTTTCTCCTTTCTCGTTGTCGTAAATTGACGTTGATTCTAGTCGACGATAATACCTTTATCTTCGGTAGCATAGAATGCATTCTTCAAAATGGCATAAATGCATCGTTTAACCGAATTAATTAATGAATCGTTAATCGAATTTTATGTGGGCTTCTTAACAGCATTTTGCAACACAATTTATATCAAATGAAACGTATTTCTAACAGCTTGTAGTAGACGGCAAAATTTTTAACTTTAGTTCTTGTGTATCCTATCAATTACATAAAAAATAATATCAAATGCTTACAATGAAATTTTGCAACAGCATTAGACTTCAAATTTCAACGTATGCTTTTTTTCCCTTTTTTTGAACGTTATATGTATAGTCATGAAGAAAAACTTAAAACGAACCCGATAAATAAACCCTTAGCGGCCTGTCCGTTTAACCAACCGAAATGAAATTTCAGGTATTATTATTTGAAAGTATGCGCTTGAGATTATGACCATGCCGAAAATTGCTGGCATAAATCATTTGTAAAGAATCAAAGACAGCACAAGAGAGTAGAGGGGGCGACTTTTGTTGGAATTGCACGTTTTCAACGTAACGCATTGCATACGGAGGATTGCTGACAACAATAACGAACCTAATATCGCAGGAAGAATCGGTGTAACTTCACGTTTTATGGCATTTCTCAGTTTTGACAAATTTCGTGGATTTGATGTGTAGACCTTGGATTTCATATAACCCCAGAACATAAATCCATCGGAATGAGGTCAAAGAATCGCACTGGCTACGAAACTGCAAAGTCACGGAAGGTGACTTATCTCCAAAGCGCTGTTGTAAGGACCTTCCGAATAACGTGGCGAAGTTCGAAGGAACACACCATCTTGCATTCACACAGTGTCATTAACGACATATTGCTGCAGCAGTTCTGGAGTTACGTAATTCTGCAACGTTGTATACCAAGCAGTTTTAACGGAGTACGTTTTCATACCTATGGAAGTGACCTCTTCGAAGATGTACAAACCGAGAGAGAATGTGCTTATGATGCCGCACCATGCGGGCACTTTAGCTTCATGTAAAGGCGCTGGTGCCACCTCATGAGGGTTTTCGTCAGCCCAATGAATGCAGTTCTTAGAGTTTACACTCCCAGTTAAGGACAAATGCTCCTCATCCGTCCATAATGTATGCAGCGGCCATCTGCTGCCTTGATGAGGGAAAAATTTTGCGGAGTCGACACACTGTTTGCTCGTCTCCAGGTTGTGCAACATCTAGGCGCACTGGAATCGATAAGGATCCGCAGAACATAGTACAGAAGTTTGAGGACAGTTAGGAACAGATTCTAAGAGCAACACTTGTTTGCTATATTCAGTGGACCTGCCGTAATCGTATTATGCACTTCTGCAACAGCTTCAACAGGAGCTGTCTTATCACAGATGCATCCAGTTTTTTTACCAAATCACGTATAGCGGGTTTTTTTTTTTTTTTTTTAACATAAGCCTTGTCTTAGCTTTTGATTTCGCCGATAACATATATTACTTCGGGAACATTTTCTCCGTTCAAATAAAATAGCTTTATCAATTCACCTGGTTGTTTTATTGTAAGTGTCATCTTGTTAGCAGTTTCGAACACCTAATTGAATAAATCTTTTCACATTGCTTATTTTGGATTTTCGACAAGCACTGCTTTGCACATAGTGTTTAGTCATTGGTGCTTCTATTGTCTATCATGCGATTTAAAATATAAAACGCAGTGTGCGTTAATGCACCTTCTTTCGTTATTGTTAACTGCAACAGGAAGGCCAGTTTCTTTACAATGTCCGTATTTGCAAATGTTTTACACCGGCAATTTTCTTTATACCTGCAGCGTTCCATCGTCATTTTTTATTTTTCAGTACGCTGATCCGTTTGCGCAGGAAAAAAGTGGTGTTGCCATTCGAAAACTTCGAAATTTTCCCCTGGAACCATAACCGTGAAAGAGAGCTGTGTTGTTTTAAATCATCACAATATCAAGCGTATACCTTCAAATAACACAAAATCTGAAATTTCATTTCGATTGATTGAGTGGATAAGCCGCAAAGCCCAAAGTTTTTTTTTATGAACCACACTATATACTATATAGATGTTTTTCCTTTTACACTCCATTGTACGTTTTCGGGAAGAGTCGAAAACAAATGTCACGCTGATTAAAATTGAAATTCGTGTGAGTTGGAAATAGTGGATATTATTTTTATATAGAGGGAAGGGAGGGAAACGTTTGTATGCTTTCTAAAATTTTTGAAGACGGTTATTTTTTTTTCACGTAAATATTTTAAGCTAAAGTTTTCAGGTTTCAAACGCAACCGTGGTCGATTGGTTTATACCGCTGAAGCACTGGTAGTTCGACCGAAGTTCGAATTCTAGTGAAAATGGTTGGTTGTATGGGCGTTTCTCTATTTCTTCCTTCGAATGCGTACCAGTTTCTTATTAAACATCCTGCACGAAGGCATCCTTTCCTTATGCAGTTAACCGTTGCATGCCTTTCCTTAAATTTAGTAATTATAATGACATTTTTGAAGCATGAATACGTTTGTCATTATAAAACTTAATAATTATAATGACATTATTGCCCATAACCTAAACTTAGGCCATAGGCAATAGTGTACCCGAGAGATATAATGAGAAATTTTGCTTTTGTGGTGTAAAATAGCTCTCAGGGCAAAAATATTTAGATGTACTGATAAAATTGCTTGTCAAATGATTAAATTACTAACGTTGATAAAAAGCGTACTTTTATAGTATGGAAAACAAAAAATATCTTAAACTTCCATTAGCAATAACGTTCAAGCTTTATCTGTACGGGGCAAAAACAGCTAAGAGAAAACAGTAACACGTTTAGAAGGCATGTAACAAAAATTCTAAAAATAGCGCTTAAATTGAAAACGGGTTTGGGGGAGAAAGTGAGACAGACTTAATTTTGGATAGTGTTCGCAAGCTCACTGCTTACTATTTAGTCTTCTTAAACTCACACTCAACTTATTCAAATATTTTATTACTTTGTTTATTACTCTCGGCTAATTTGTAATAACAAATTAGCCGAGGATCTAAAATTTGGCCAGCAGTAATTTAAATTCTTCTCTACTAGTTTAAAATCCGCATGAATGGTCAGAATGCGTGCGTCTGGTTTAATTTTAATATATAAGCTAAATTTTCCGATGAGTAATATGCTGTCTTCTTGTGAAGTATAGGAATATTCGAATTATGTAATTACCAGTTCCAGCAAGTCTCATTCTAATTCAAATATCTTCCAATTTACACAGGTTTCAATGCCCCAGAGAAAATGGACACGCTTTTATGACACCAATTCTTGTTATTCTCGAAAACGTGACGGATATGATTCACTCAATTATAGACTAATTGAGGCGAGGATTCGTTGGTTGATTGCTTCCAAAAATAACATTTTATGGTCCTTTCCTGGTAAACATGTGACCTGCTCTCGCTTATCTGTAGTTCATCGGCTGGGCAACAGGTGTTTTGTGACCAAGTGTGCAATATTTGCTCAGCTGTTTTCACAGGAAAAGCCTCTCACGAAGAGGGATAGAGATGGAATCGAATTGTGTCAGTTATTATGAAATTTTGCAACTCCAACAACTTGTTGGTTGCATTGTGAGTTACTCGGGGATTGATTTCCTTCGTAGATTTGTGCGACAGCGATGTCTATACTGTCAGAGGAAATATATTTGCATTGGCAGAGCGAGTTTAATTAGTTTGACGGTACATCAACCGTTACCAGTCTGTATCTCTTGATTCTCTCATGGCCTATTGAGAGACAGATTAGTAAATTATGCATTCTGTGATGGCGTTTGGTAAGATGGCTCAGTAAATCACGTATATGCAACTGTTCATTGCTATCAGATTTGTGCTCTGTTTCCAGTATTAAGCATGCGGAGAGAACAAATTATATGATGCTGAAACATGCGCGTATACCTAAATTGAACAAATTATTATGATTTTATCCGTAATCCTATTTTAGAAGCGGGGAAAGGTGTCAGAAGCATTTAAAATTTCTGTTCATTTCAGTGAGTGATTCAGATATTGTCAGTCTCTGAATGAATAAAAATTAATTATAAATTCCAAAAACAAATAAAATAAGTATATTGAAGGAATTCAGATTGTAAATGGGATTTTTTAAGTTATTTTGCCTGCATATTTGAGCAATAACTGTAACTAAAGGATCTAGTAAGGACTGAATTTTCATAGTTATCAGCTTCATAGTAGAAAGTTAAATGGATATTTTATTCCAAGACCCATAATATCTGGCCCTCGAAACATCTTTTATTAATTACACTGGTTTTCAAAAGTTAAGCCGTGACAATAAAATTAACAAAAATGGAAAACAAAGTTTTAACGCCAAATTGCACATGAAAGTAACAGATATGTTTATGTTTGAAAAAAATAAATAAATAAAAAATATGAAGGGTTTCAGATTTTAAATTACGTCCCGTTTTTTAACGTTTTGTGTGTTACCTTTATTTATTAAATATCACGTTCTTCGCGCTTAAACCATAAAATTCAGTTCAACGACAATATCGCAAAATAATTTTAAAATGAGTCTATCTTTACAATTTCCGGTACACAGTTCCGCGCGCTTTAGATAAAAAGGTTTTTTTATTTCCTCCGTAGAGTGTGCATTGCTCGCTTTTAAATCGTTTGAGTTTGTTCATTAAAAATTCGTTAAAGTTTTACAAAATATGAAATAGATACTAAAATAAATTCTAAATTCGGGCTTCGGGCTTCCAGATGCGCCTATTCGGGAGAAAACGTACGTTATTCAATTGGATGGCTCTAGGTACCGTTGTTTTATCACATTTGGAGAAATATACATGCATATATGCAGATTCTTCATTATTTAATTTCTTTAAATATAATACAGGGCTGTAATATTTTGTGGCAACAGTTTGAAAAGTTATTCAGACTTTTAATATTTCCGACGCAAAATCGCAAAACGAAAACAGTAGTCCTTCAGGGGCAAAGCCCCTTTGGACTTTAAAAAAAAAAAAGGGGAGGCATTATATATAGAAATGAAAATAATGTTTTAATTTTCTCAAATTACATGATGACGTCATATTTATGTCACTAAGACTGATGTTTAATGGTAAAAAGAAACAAACTAACATTAATAAAGTATGTGACCTTGCACTGCGGGCTTAACTTTTGGAACCCAGTGTATAATAATGACACAAGCGTTCATAAATATAATCAGTTGAATATATTGTAAGCTATATCAATCAAATTTAGCATAAATTATTTTTGTGGGGGTTTATAATTAAAAAATAAAGCTATAAATTATTAAGAAATACATTTAGTTCTTTGAAGCCGCATTTCTTAATAGAGTGCTGTAATTTTTGTGTAAACTTTTATGCTTTTCGCCTCCCCCTGAAAAAGAAACTTAACTCGCGTAGATTTTATATAAAACTTGATCGATTTCAGGCTGGTTAGCATTAGTGTCCATCTTCAGGAAGAGAAAAACCTGTTTCTGAAACTAATACATTTCATTCCATTAAAACATAAAGTTATTACCATTTAATGTTTGGAAAATATTTTCATTCCTTGGGAAAGGTAGTTCTGTCTGTAAGCATCAAAACTCGAACTAGCAAATATTTCATCCAGCAAGCTCACTGCAGTGTATTGGTTATGATCCAATTTAATTCATCTCACGTCAAAAGATCCCCTTCGGCGACTGGGAAAAGGGGACTGGAAAAAAAATTAAATTTAACCCTCTCTCGCAACTGGATGCCACTCTTGTCACTCCTTTCTTCATCGTGTCTCTCAAATGAAATTCTCTACGTTATGAATCATGTTGGCAAAATACGTGTGCTTTCTGTAAAAACTTGTAACTCCTCTACGGGGATGGATTTCAGCCCAAAGTTCGTCGGCCCCTGTCGTCCCTTAATGGTATCTATGCTAGTCGGGGGGAAGGCTTGATTTTATTGGACGGGGAGACAGCAAAGCATGCGTATGAGTACAGAGAATTCAGTTAATTACATTAGGATTCTGTGAATTGGAAATAGCCGTATTAGATGCAGCCTTCGTGCGTGATGTAGTGTTTTCATTCGCTGTTATGAGTATAGCAGTCGCCCATCTTGGTATGAATTTTCTGCTCCCCGAAACACTATGAGAGGACATGTGGAGCAGCAGGTATTAAATTAAAATATTTTTGTGATTGTTTGGAATGTGGATTTGGGTAAATTGCTTTTGTTTGAGTGGGATCTCTAATAAGCTGGGATAGTTTCCCAAGAAGAAAACCGGATGCAATTATACAATAGCGAAGCTTATAGTAGATGTTCGTTCCTGTATAATCTTGCTAGCGGTTGAATTCGGGGATACTTTGAAAATATGGCTCAGAAGAGAGGGGGGAATATTGTTTTTAAGCTCCAGAATTGTGTCTCGTAAGGACTTGTATTGGTAAATAAAGTCTCATGGTTTCATTTCTCCTGCGTAAAAATAATCTAAAGACTCTACAATATTTCTTCATTACATTTTTTACATTTTAGTGTTCTTCGCATTGGGGAAAAATAACGCACCTAGAGCTACCAAATTTTTCATACACATAATCCTCCATCCAAGCATTTGCAACTCGAAACCCAAATCTTGAATTTCGAATTGGTTTTTGATTTATTTCATATTTTATACAAATTAAGTAAGTTTTCAATTTTGCGATTTGGAACAGAGAAGGGCCAACACTATTCAAAATGAAACATTTTTATCCTCGACGCTCCAGACCGAAACCATTCTACAAAATGTGACATATATTTCTCTTTTAATTTTAATCAACAACGGCTGTTTGAAAGTAGTGTGTTGCCATTCAGTAAAGCCTGAGATATTTTCAGATTTAATTTGGGAGGTTATTGAGTAACAAAAAGTAAGCGATTTAAAGGCAATAAACGCAGTTCTTCTTATTATTATTATTATTTACTCTTTAAAATGATTGTTTAAATAAAACTGCGTTAAATTCATGAGATATCTAATGAGAAGTATTAAATACTTTTATGGTATTATATCAGCTGGATTCATTAAAATTATTATATACTTTTTCTTTTGTATGATAAATATTTTAGGGGCCTAGTTTTTAAAGAAACAATATAGCGAATAAAAAAAGTATAACAAGTCCTAATATTTGATCAGGTTAGGTTATTCAATTATGGCAAAGCACACGAGGGCTATCTGCCTAAGGGGAGGGATG
>KK116053.1:201535-243270 GCA_000611955.2 Stegodyphus mimosarum | reverse complement strand
AATAATTATTAATATAGAGATTTTAATATGGATATTTCACACAAGCGAAAACGTTACATTTTTCTAACTTATATATACATATACTGAGTTAAAAAGGGATTTTCCCTCTCCGTTCGCAGTTAAAGAAAAAAGAGAATAATAAAAAAGTCCAATTACAAACGGCGCTTTTGCTGACGACTTCTCCCAGCTGTTGCATAATCGTCTGTCTGAAGCAGCCGTCTCCAATAATACATAACACCCCACCAACAATATAATGAGGGCAGGTGTGAGTTCCTTGAAAGTTTCTTTGGTGAGTTCCCTGACAGTTTGATCAAGGAACTCACCAAAGAGACCGCAAAAAGCTATAAAAGTGCAACTAAAGATGCAAAGAATGTCAAACCCCCAAAAGCTCTAGAAATGAAGAAACTTGTGAAGAAAAGAAATGCAGCAAGAATGCAGTTTTAAGAAGCAAAGCATCATGCTAATAAACAAAGACTAAATCAACTGCATAATGCTGTCAGGCCCAGGCAAAACTCGAGTGGACTAACTACCTACATTCGCTCTCCGTGGATGATAACTCCATATAGAGAGCTATCTCTAGCTGGTAACCAACTTAAAATTCTGTGAAAAAATCTCTTTGTCTCAGTTAAGTTGCACACCATAGTATAAAGAAAGGCGGGCAAGTCGATCTGAAGTTGCTTTACTGTAAATATTCATGACTGCAACACTTTGATTTCTTAGTGGTTCTTCCACGAGTTTTCTGTGCAGTTGATCTCTTTGAGAAATTTAGTTATGTAATTACTAAGTTTTCATTTATAAAAGTTTGTGTTTCGTTCTACTAAAATATTTCAACAACCACCCCCTGCTCTTCCAAAAAAATTACAACCAAACAATTCATTCTACCGTTTGGCTAGAATACTTTTCTGCGAAGGAAACCATTTCTGAATCAGCTGCGCCTCCCCAATCTTCTCTTGCAGAACACGACAAACGTTGATCTCTAGGAAAAAACCTAGCCAGTTAATAACGAAAAGGCGAAAAAATTAATTTAATTGTGGGATTCATAGAAGCAAACGAATTGTCAGCTTCTTCGTGTGATTTATGGGAATGTGTTGGCCAGTTGTTCCATACATATTTTGAGTTAAACTGCGACGTCATTTCGAGAAAATCTATTCCGAACTGAAATATAAACCGTCTGATTTTTTCAAGAAAAAGTACAACGAAATTTTTATTTTACATAAAGTTACCAAAACGTTCTTTAAAATCAGTAATGCAAATTTATTTTAATCTTCCTACCTAATAAATTATCATGTAGCTCAAGCTGTGAATGCTCATACTGTTACAGAGACTCTTATTAAACCTTAATTCTTATTAAATGAAAATCGTGAAATGTTTGCTTGATGAAAAAGCTGTTAGGTTCATCTTCAATATTTCATTGTCAAATATCACCCTTGCTATTCGAATCAAAGGTATGGCTGAATACGTGAAAGAGATACTTATCAATTGCATCAGATATACCAAATTCCCGATGCAAATGTGTTGAAGACATGTATTGACTAATGTCATCGTTTTGATAATTTTAATGATATTTGTTTATTATACTTACTTACAAAATTATCAGGAAGATTTTCTTCTTTATAAACTACCAACAACAACACTTAGGAAGTCAAATATTTAGTCTCTTTAATGAATTATTCTCATCAAAGGAAATATTCTGGGAAAACTCCGCAGATGTATACTTTGATAATGCAAAGGTTGCTATGAGCCACAATGCTGGAGGTCATTCCCAAAATTAAACATAAGACAAAGAAGTTTAGCAGCAGCCATTACTTTCTTCATAGACACGTGTTAGCAAGTCTGCTCTTAAAAGCAGATTCTTCAAACTAATGCCAGAAGTTATGGGAAGACTCCAAGAGTCCCTCTTCTTGCACATTGAAGTAAGGCAGTGATCTTGAGGAAAAGCGTTGACAAGTTTTTTAAAACATTATGCAGAGATAGCTGCATTTTTGATAGACCCTAACGTAGGGTTCACGTGACGGCTTTATGGTCACAGCTGGCATAATACGAACTTCGTTGCTAGGCAACTAGACCCTATTACATCATCGAAATTAGTGTAAAGATTTTGTCTAAATATTCTGAAATTTCAACTTTATACCAAGACGGTATAAGAATCAAACCATCACATCGAAACAAACACTAATTGACGCCGGTCAATGATTTCGCTGCATTAATTGCACACATTCACCCACGTGCAAATTTATATTCTCTGATTGGCTACTGCGTAGACCCTGTTAGAAGTGTAAACGAAGCTAATGACTTTTACGCCTTTTAACTATAATAATTGTGATAGCTAAATCGCTATTTGACGCTCTTAAGGAAAGGTTTTAAATGATGAACGTTGAATTGGCGTATTTGGCTGGCGTAAAATGAATGACATGAGTTACTATTGCGGTGAAAAAAAATACGAGTGCACACAAATTTTGATGAAAACTCCGAAGTATCATCTTTTAAGAAGGTTACCATAGTATTTTACTAAGCCACAATAATTTGCCATAGAGTTTAAATTTTTAGCCGGCTACGGCCACGCTTTGAGTTTATGTATGAATAAAGCTTATGGCTTAGAGCTCTCCGAAATTCAGGTAAAAACCAACTTGTTTCATGCCTGTTCCAAAGCCACAGTCAACGGTCAGCGGTACACCGTATGTAATCGTGGCGAAATCTGGAAACATGAGACATTTTTCAAACAATTAAAGCAGCATCCAAAAGTATAAAAACTAATTGTCCAGTCATGTTTAAATAAAGGATATTTATTGATCTCATGTTCATCTGTGGAGGAAAATATGCGTGCATTTATAATTATAGTATTACTTTAGTGTAGTAGTATTAGTAGACTTTAAGAATTCCCATGTTACTAGTCTCTTTGGAATGTTTCATTTTATTACCTTCATCAATTTTTTTGCGGGGGGGGGGACATATTCCGATTTTTCTTCTAAGTAAATGTGAGAATTTTGGGCAGTTCCACGGTTCGTTTTTTAGCAAAACGATTAAAATATGACAACTTCAAGAATTAATTTTACTAAGATCACAAAAGGAATTTCACTATAACTTTTTAGTTCTACTCCACTTGTTTCGAATCTTCGAATCTGAATAGTAATTGTAACATGAAACTACCTCAGTTTTTTTAAATTAGAACACTATTTCACAGGAGTTAAGTCTAATAATTTAATTGCATGAAAACGTACAATAATATTGTTTGGTCAAATCGTTCTTTTAATATAGTGGCTCACGTTTGTTTTCGGACACTTGTTTTGAGGTTTATTTGTAAATCACATTTATTTAAAACCTGCTTGTTTTGAAAAACGTTATTCAAAAAGTCTTTGATTAAAAAATAATTTATTCAAAAAGTTCTGTAAATGAACTCACATAAGTATTCGGACATTTTGAATAAACAACTTAACTTATAGTTAATAAAAACATGAAAATAATGGGCTATTCCATATTTCACTGGATATCCTTTAGCTAAAATTAAACTTTTCATGGGCTTAGGCACATGTATTCAATTAAGTGTTTCGTATACATTTCGTACACATACATACAGAATGCTATATTTGTTCCATTTCTACCTAAGAATCCTTTAGTAGAGCTTTCGAAGAAGTGTCCTAGTTTTTTACTGAATTCTCCAACTCATTCCATATATGTTCCATAGGATTTAATTCTGGTGAACATGGAGAAGTTTTGATAGCTTCTGAACAGTCATATAAAAACCATAAGCAAACGTTTAGGGCTGTGTGTTTAGGATGGTTATCAAGATACAACTTGAGAATATTTTGCATATTTAAGTCTTCTTGCAGATTCTTTCAAGTTTTCATTAAGAATGCTTATATATTTATAATAATCCATATTATTTTTCATAAGCTTGAAATTTCTTATTCCAAACGCAGCAAAACACTCCCAAACAATTAAACTTCTACCGGATGCGTAACGTTAGAAAAAAGATTATTTGAATTTAATTCTTAATTCGAATTTTGCCACATATTAATTTGTCTATTGGACACAAATTTTAACTTTCCTGCAAATATAAGATTGTTACAATAAAAAAATTTTTGTTTACTACAGATTTTGCGAACGCCAGTCGTATTTTCCTTGTTTTCTTTTCAAAGAAGCTGCAGAAGATCTTGCTGACAGCCCATAGTATCCACTAGTTTTTACTAATTTTTGAGGCTTCTTTGATTTTTCGTTGAATAAATCTACGATTTCTTGGTATTAGCTTAGAATGTGTCAGATTTCAGCGCATTTCGAAAAGTTCCACGTGGGGCGTACCAGCAGCCAAGCGGTAAAGTCGCTGAACGCTGGTAGTTCGGTCCGAGGCTCAAATCTCGCGAGTGGGCTGGCTGCATGGGCGCTCTCGGTGTCTTCCTCATGTGTAAGCGTGTATACGGGTCAGTTGCTCTTAATAATTCAGTCTCATCAAAATATTCTTAAGTCCTCCACGAAGGCATTAAACATTTCCGATCAAGGATATTTTGGAGAGGTCAAATAATTTTACCATCTTTAAAAAATGAATTATTAAATTTCTAACAAATTTACTTCTTAATTTGTAGCGCCTTGTCGTGTTCACTTCAAATATACAATGTACGTCCAGAAAGTAAGTTCCGTTTGGTAATAAAAGTAAATTGTGTACAGCTACAGAAAAGTTATTTATTGCACAAAATTCAACAACTCTTAAACTACTTTTCCACATAACTGCCGAAATATTGCAGGCATTTGTCATAGCGTGGCACAAGTTTTTGTATACCTTCTTCATAGAAATTTGCCGCCTGTGTCTTCAACCAGTTGGAAACAGTTTCTTTCAGCTCGTCGTCATTGTTAAAGTGTTGACCGCCAAGGAAAGACTTAAGATGTAAGAACAGATGAAAGTCGCTAGGAGCGAGGTCAGGGCTGTACGGAGGATGGTCAAACACGTCCCAGCCAAATCCCTGTAGGAGGTTTTTCGTCACATTTGCAGTGTGTGGTCGTGCGTTGTCGTGAAGAAAAACAACACCTTTTGACAGCAATCCTCGGCGCTTATTCTGAATTGCACGGCGCAATTTCCGAAGTGTCTCGCAATAAGCATCTGCTCTGATTGTTTGACCACGCGGTAAGAAATTAATGAGTAAGATGCCTTTCCAGTCCCAGAACACTGTGCACATCATTTTTCGAGGTGTCAAGATTTGCTTCGGCTTAACCTTTGCTGGGGATGAAGTGTGCCTCCATTCCATTGATTGCCGCTTACTTTCAGGGGTGTCGTAAGAAACCCAAGTTTCATCTCCTGTGACTATCTGTGTCAGAAATTCTTCACCGCTTTCAGCATAACGGGTCAAAAACTGAAGTGCACTACCCATCCGTTTTGTTTTGTGTTGCTCAGTAAGAATCTTTGGTACCCAACGTGAGCAAAGTTTACGAAATTTCAGTTTTTCGGTAACAATTTCATGCATTAGTGATCGTGAAATTTGGGGAAATTCCATAGCGAGAGCACTAATTGTAAACCTTCGGTTTTCATGGATCTTGTCATCAATCGCGTGAACCAGTTCTTCTGTAACCAAAGATGGACGCCCACTTCGTTCTTCATCGTGCGCATCACTACGTCCGTCATTGAACTTTCGGACCCATCTTCTCACCATTGAATCACTCATCGCTTTTGGTCCGTAAACATCGCAAATTTGCCGATAAATTTCACTAGGTTTCACTTTCCTCGCATTCAGAAAACGAATCACAGATCTAATTTCACAAGCGGCGGGATTTTCAATCAACACCGACATTGTAAACAAGCACAACAAAGCGTACGTGACTGACAGCGATCTCCAAATGGCGCGCGTTTCTTCTCCTTGATACAGAGCGTCTACTGCGCATGTGCGGAACTGCGATCGCAGAGCTGCAGCGGAGATAAATTGAAACGGAACTTACTTTCTGGACGTGCCTCGTAGTACTTTTAATATATTTTATTCAGCAAATAAAATTTTCCAAATGCAGACGGTAATTCCTGAGGCGTACTTTTATTCAAAACGAAAAATTATGAAACATCTCAACGAAACTTTCGAGTGTTCGAATTGTTGTGTGAGTTATTGATTAATACTTTTGTAATAAATTATTTTTTACTGTAAAGAATATTTTGATGATATTTAATTGTAACAGGTAAACCATAGAAGAGAGAAAAAATAATAAATTAGGGAAACGTTTGGAGTCTATATTCCAATATTTAGCACAAAATGCATGCAAATAAATTTCAAAAATAAAAGTGTCAAAAAAATATGAGCCACTGGAATTTATTTGCTAAATTATAATCATTTTGCATTAATATAATTATGCGCTCCTTTAAGAACTTTAAAACGCTTAACCTTAAAGTGTATCTTTAAAAACGAATTTTAATACGATCCTAAAACGAATCCATTTTAATGCGGAAATTTTTAAGAGCGATTTTAGATAGCTGTAAACTTTAGATATATGTTTATTTTCAAGACTTTCACTTTCAAACTGTTACCATCTTGCTAATTTTGATATTTGACATCGAAAGGTTCTATTTTTAATTTCGGAAGTTTGCCACTAGGACAGTTAGTTTTTATCCTTTCTTCAGGAATTCTATAGAATTCACTTCATACATCAATTTTGCTTTCCTTATAATGTTTACGTACAAAATATCTGCTTACTTTCAGATTTAGCATTCATAATATTTTCACGGTATTCCTCGCTTGTCAGAGCATCAATTTTAAGCATTTCTAAATCATCAGTACTTTCTATTATAGAATCAAACCGAAAGATCTGATTAGCCTTCTCTTCTAATTTATTTTTTAAATCATTCAAATCGTTATTATTAATATTAACCTCACTTATTTTATCCTCTCATCCACTTATTTATCCTCACTTATCATGTTTCACTCATTTTTTCACAATTTTAGTTGAAGAAGTCCGAACGTTTTTGGTCTTTAACTTAACACCGTTATAAGTAAATGCAATAAATTTAGTATTTTAAAGTTAAAATTAAATAAATGCAGTAGCTGCCTTTCTAAACTGTTGTTCACCGGTGCCCTATAAACTGAAAGTCACTACAACAGCCCTTAAGATATTAAGGGACATTAGACAACAGGTTTAGATAGGTATTTAAATTCGGTTAAATCAAAGCAAAACAATGCTCATAAGGCTGTTGTTACCATTTTCGTCAATGTCTGCATCGATAATTGATAATCTACAGCTGGAGGGTCACTTAAAGCTAACTAAGCAGGTCACCGATGAGGGACAGTATGGAATTAAGTAGATATTTAAATTTAAATTTACTTGGAGAACATCGGTGTGTTTCGAGGATGTTGGCCGCTGGTGACCTACAGATTAAAAGTCAAATCAGAGTTTGGTGCAATGATGTAAAATTAGATAATTGTTTAAAATAAAAATGAAATCAAAACACATCAGTCTTTGTGTAGGCAGTTGGTTATTAGTGTCCGTCAGTTATAAGGTATTCTGCTAGCCTTCTTAGAATGCTTTCAGTGGTCAGCACGCTCGGCGCGTATTCGAGAGGTCAGTGGTTCGAGTCCCGCGGAGGGCACTGCTCATATCTCAAGTCTCCTGCGTTAAAAAAAAAGTAGCGCCCGAACTAAAAAGGTGGTGGATAATGATTCTCCACCACACGGATTTGGTGATTGAATCCCCTAATCTCCAGTCGCCATTTAAAAAAGGGAGCATATATGGTATTTCTCCTGCCTTCTGTAGTGGTCAGCAAGCTCGGTCCGTATTCGAGAGGCTCGTGGTTCGAGTCCCGGCAAGGACATTACTCAATTTTTCATCTCTCCTGATTTAAAAAATTACCTAATGTCTCTACACAGTGACCGGTTACCTACCTACAGGCTGAGGATCACTACAGGTCCATAAAAAAATGCTGATGCGGGAGATGCAGTAACTTTATATAAATATTTTAATTAAAATTAAATCGGAGCTAATTACTTTCTTTTAAAGATATTAGTCACTGTTAAGCTATAGGTTGAGGATCCCTAATTAATTCCACAGGTTACTATTGAGAGCAATACATCAAATTTAAATAAAAATTTAAATTAAAATTAATTTCAAGCAACTGATCTCCATCAAGCCTGTCAGCCGCTAGTATTCGTCAATGCCTTCAAGATCACTGGTGGCAGGCTGAGATTCATTTAAGTTCAAATACTGAATTACCAGTGTAGAAATGCAATAGAATTTTATAAAATTGTGCCTGGAAAGCTGTTGGTCACTGATGACGTATGGTTATTGTCGATCGGCACGTAAAGTCACTGGTGTGGGACAGTGCAGTAAATTTAGGTAAATAATAAAAATTAAACGAAACCCAAGGAAACCAGAGTACTTTAAACAAAGGACGTCAGGGACCGTTAAATCTACGGTCCTTATTGACCGTCAAGATTAAGGACCTGTGAGTTTTCATTCACCAATGTAACGTTGTGCAATTGGCAACATTTGCCAGATGAGTGGATAGTAAATGCTTGGTAACGTAATGTAATATAAAGCTCCAAATACTTTGGACAGGTTTCCCAAATGATGTCTCTTAACGTCAAAAACCATACAAACAGAGCTTTATATTAAATTAAATAATATTAATTAAATAAAATTTATGCCTATTCTTGCCAACCCAAAAAATAATAAGAAGAATTAACCCATAAAATTATAACTATCACATTTCTTCTCTTAAATAAGCACTTTATCTATTTTTGATAACCCATAACATTAAATTTGTACCGCTGAAGAATTTTAAAATTCAACTTAATAATTTCGTTTTTAGAAGTTCTGGTGTTTATTTTCGCGTTTCATTTTTAAAGGTAAAATAGCATAAACAAAAAAAAATGTGAAAATATTAAATAAGTACATTGCTGTTGGAATAAAATTAAAAATAAAGAAGAAAGGAAAAAAAAGTATCAAAAACGACTTTTAATCTTTATGCAACTGCGAAAACTTCCTGATAAACGTTATCATTTTAAATTTTATGCAGAGAACAATGAGCACAAGAAGCAGAGTCAGAAGTTTTGTAAGCGATCTATTAGAAAATATTTAAAAGCTATACACTGATAAAACCCGTAATTTAAAGTATGCAAGATGATTATAAAATAACTGTTTAAATTATTGACTTATTGGTAAGTTTAAGGTCGCAGATTCATAACATCGATGGTGAAAGAAAGATGTTATTCACCATAGATTGGTAATAACATTCAGCTTATACTAGGTTCACTTTTATCAAAAATGGTAAAAATAAGTTTTCAGCTCCAAGATGTTAAAAAAAATTCCAGCATATTCCCATCAATTAGAAAAATCAATTAAAAGAGATTGTGACCACTAGATGGCAGCACTAAATAACATTTTTTTGCAGAGATAGTCGATCCTGTATTGAACTTCAATTAAGAACTTGAAGATTACAAAATGGAGGAAAGAAGAACGCGTGTTTTTGTTGTTATAAGTCTCTACGTTTTCTATCATTAATTTTTTCAACTCAGTGAATTAGAAGAAAAGGTCTGATACTTCATACCAACAAAATATAAACAAAATCCTTTTAACTGTTGCTTAAATATTCGATTCAAATTCAGGCCGGATATCTAAAATCTGCCTCACTTACGAATAAGCTATTTTTCAGATTCACAGAAGGGGTTCATTTAATATACTAAAGTCATAAAATTTAATCTACAAGGCAGTTTTTCTGCGATTAAAAATTGCAAAGCTCAATAAATAACAGATTTTCCGCACTCTCAAACTCTGAAAGTGAAATTGTTAAAAAACGTATTCTCATCCAAAAGTAAGGTTTATTTTTTAGTCATGACCTATTTTACGTCGCCTTTTCACCGACAGGAGGAACTGTCGCCACCTGATTCACCAAGTCCTATTTCGCCGTTAAGTAGAAATAAAATATATAATAAAGGTTGCTTGTAATATGGTATTTAATTATTTGTTTACAAATAATCAGTAGTAGTCACTTGCAACGTTCTTTTTTATAATAATTTAAACGGCAAAACAAAAGCAAGAATCAAATTTTCCCATTATAAAATTTTATTATTCTTTCTAGAGCTCAGTAATTCCCCTCGTCGATCTTAGTCATAACAAACGCTTCACCGATGGGTGAAGTGAAAGTAGTAATTATTAGCTAATAGAAGTAGTTGTCGTTATTATGATGAATAATAATTCTTGCCTACATCATTCCCCTACCAGTAACGAAGTTACGTTTCTCTGAAAATATGGTGGGAGAGAAGACACAAATACCTATACAAATAGCTAAATTGAAATTCTGTACACAAACAAAAACATAAATTTAAATGAATATGGAAGAGTTATAATTTCAAGAAAAGTCAATAACGTCATTGAAACGAACAGGACGCTTTACTTGTCTTCCATAGCGTGTTAATTTTTGAGATTGTTCTAGTTGTTGATCTGGCACAGATGTTTGCTCGCTTGGCACTTGACTTGGCACAGATGTATGATAATTTTTTGAAGTTGCACTTTTTTCATTTTGAAACTCAAATATTCTACCATTTATATTAGAACTACGCGAACTAATTCTAACCCATTCAAAAGATAGCCATACTTGTCAGTGAATCACCAAAAATATTTCTCCAAAATGCTAATTCACACTCAAAATGGCAGTTGTAAAAACAAACTGGAATTTCGGATGATTAAAATTAAGGACCTTCTGCCAATTTTGGCGGAAATTAAGGACTTTTAAGGACCAAAATCGATTACAGAAAACCTAAGGACTTTTTAAGGTTTCATAAGGACCGTACGAACTCTGTCATTAGATATTGGCAAGTTTAATTCTTCAAATCCAATGAAGAGAATTATGACATCTAATAGTTGTTTTATAGTACGGCGTAGACGTTCATTTTTTCCATTACTGGTAAGCAGTTGTATTTAAGGTTTATTTTGTATTTAAGTTGTGAGGATGGTAAGCAGTTGTATGGTTTACTTTTACACCATATAGCGATGTCAAATTTCGAAATAGTTCTGAAATAAACGGAGTTTCTCTGTCAGTAATAACACAAGAAGGTACACCAAATCGGTATCTACTGTTCATAAAAAGCTCTTGCTCTAGTTTCGGCAGTGATATTTGATAACGGTACCACTTCTATCCAAGAGGTAAACCGATCACTACACGTTAAACAGTATGCGTATCCATTAGAAGGTAAATTAGGCCCAATTAAATCAATGTGCACGACACTAAACCTTTCGTCTGGAGCTTGATATTGAGAATATTCTGATTTTGTATATTTAGTTACTTTATTTTTCTGACGGTCGATACAAGTTTGGGCCCACTGTTTAACATCTTTTTTAATATATGGCCAAATGAACTTTTTAGTAATTTCTTTTACGGTACTTCGAATTCCAAAGTGAGCTAAACCATGAATTGTATTAAGTATTTTCATCCGAATTTTTAGGTATGAATGGTCCGATATTGGATGTAGAAGTATCGCAATATAAGAGTTTTCCTGATGGTAATTGGTGCTGTTTAATATACAATGATTTGGAATGTAATTTCAACTGTTGCAGTTCATCATCATTAATTTGCGCATCTGCTATCGGTCAAAATCAATTACAGGTCAGTCGATGTTCTCAATTCTAGATAGCCTGTCTGCAACCACATTGTTTTGACCACTTATATGGCGTAGGTTAATAGAAAATTGCAAGATATGTTGCAGCTGTCTTAGTTGTCTGGGACAAGCTGTGTTATTATTTTGTTTAAAAGCAAATGTTAAAGGCGCTTATGATCCGTATAAACAGTAAAATCACGGCCTTGAAATGTTTAATGGATAAATATATACCCAAAAGATCGCGATCGTAAGCGCTATAATTTTTCTGGGCATCATTAAGCTTTTTTGAAAAAATGCAATAGGCTTCTATCCATTTGGTAATTTTTGTTGAATAACTGATCCAATAGCCAAATCGGATGCATCTGTGAGAAGTGCCAGAGGGTAATCTGAATTGGGGCAGGCCATCCACGCTACTTGAGCAATATCTTGTTTACATTTTTCAAAACTTTTCCTGGTTTCATTGATCCATGGTATTTTGCGTCGATCTTTTTTTGTATTTAGATCCTTTTAAAAATTCATGAAGAGGAGTTTGAGTTTCTGCGGCATTTGTTATGTAATTACGATAGAAATTGATCATTCCTAAGAAGAAACGAAGTTCTCATATAGTTTCTGGCAATGGATATTCTATGACAGCTTTAATTTTTTGAGGTAGATGTTTTGAGCCTTCAGCAGATATTTGATAGCCCAAAAAGTCTATTACAGGTACTCCCAAAACTAATTTGCTAATATTGATTCGGAGACCATATTTATCTAAACGCTGGAAAACTGTTTTAAGATGTATACGATGTTCTTCCTCACAAGAAGAGGCAATCAGCACATCATCCAAATATGGAAATGCAAAGTCTAACCATAAACAACTTCATTGATGAACCTCAGAAAGGTTGCGGAGGAATTTTTGAGATCAAAACTCATGACAAAATAAAACAGGCAAATCGACAACATTGCATTCGACGTAGATTTTGTAAAATCCCAATCGAATGCTTTGATATCAATTTCCATTATGAGTAAGTCGTATAGTGCAACCTGTTTCGTCCCTGAATGCAACAGTGGTTATAGAACTGATAGGCTGAAGAATAAAAGGTTGGGAATCAAGAATCCAAGTAGATTTAAAGCTCCAAAGGTGAACAATATTTATATCATACCTGATCACAGTCACATGAGTTTATATAACTTTACAGAACGTCTGGATAGTTAGTAAATGAGAGAATATTTACTGTATGGTTTGAAAAAAGTGATAAATTGGAAATTAGTTAAATATCGCACAAACTTATGTGCATCTGCATTTCGTGCATGAAAGCATGCAGTCGTGAGATTTTAAAGTTAAATCAATTTCTGAAATTATACAAGAATGATAGAATATTTGCCTTTTGATTTCATTTAAAAAAAGAAGATAAACTCATCCCCCCCCTTGTTTTCCGTTTGAAGTATGTTTTTATAATAAATGGAAATGAAGACTATGCTGCTTAAAGTTAACTTACTTGCATGGTTGAGTGAAAACATAACAGCAGAGAAGTGTAATGAAAAACTGGATTTTCCGTGAGATAAATTCAGCATATTAAATAAGTTATGAATATTATGGAATCATGCCACCTAATCGCATAAATGAATGGCTATTAAAAATTAAGATTTAAATCTTGGTACAGTGCAGGGTGAGAACCATTATGCATAAGGATTTTAAATTTGAATGTGTAGAACTATTCAAGTGTTACATGCTGCAATTAAATTTTAATGTTCCATTACAATTTTGATCATTAAATTTTTAATTTCCTTCAAAGTAGCGTAAAAAAAATACATGCAACAAGTAAATTTTTATTTTGTACGTAACTGAATTCTGTAAATTTTACATACTTGTTGAAATATATTTTTCACGATACTGTGCTGCAAGAAAAATGGGGACATGCAATTGCTCACATTGCTTATCCATCAGAATATTTACAATGGCACTGTTCATCTGTCAACAGGTTATTCTCCTAATATTCTGCATTTTGGAAGAAATTTATCATTACCTTTTCATACGTTTAATCCAAGGCCATTCAGTTGGATATATCATATTATTTGTCTGAGCTTTTAACACAACTAAAACTAAGATATGAGCATACCTATGAGACATTGGAATAAAGCAACTAACACAGAGTACTCGTCAAACGAAAAATGCCAAATTAAGATCATTCATTGTTAATGATATAGTGTATGTGAACTTAAGGTTATATTCAAGCATAGGTTTTCTGAAACATTTTGTGTTATTTCTTCTAAAGCAAGTGATGTAAATTATGTTATTTGTGCACTTGACAATGATTTTTTGTCAGCCATTTAGTATTCACATTAGTTGTCTTCATTTGGCTTCTAAAAGATTCTCCCACTCATCAAGTTATACATCAATATAATCTTAGAAATAGACAGCACACTTAATTCTTTTTTTTTCACTCATCTTTATGTACTATTATAGAACATTATTACAAGTTCTACAACATGTTTAATTAATACTGTTATGCCTCTTTTGTTGATTTCTCAATTGTGTGAGCAGATTATTAGAGTTTAAGACTTGATCACCCATATCAATATCATTTCTAGATTCAACGACATTGCACCTAACATATACAAGTACATAAAATTTTTTGATTTCAAAAGTTCCTGGTATGATGTGATTATAGTGGTTTGTAATGTTTCTTCATCCTGTATGTGATTTATCTAATTAAGTGCAACTGGGGATGTAAAAAATTGTATTTTGCTTTATCATAGAAATACTTCATTTACAATTCTCTACTGCAGTGCTCCGCAACCTTTTCTCACCTGCGACGCACAAAAAATCTTGCTGGAATTTCGTGGCACACCAAAACCTAATGTATATATGCATTGATTTATACACAAAATTTACAATAAATTTTTGTTTTTAATTTGAAAAATATACAATTATAAAACCATAACATATTTATTTATATGCAATCATAATAATTATCAATGTGATACCTGCGCTTGCTTCAATGAACACAAAAGTTTTATATTCGGCTCAATATCTGACAACGCAACACGAAGTTCTTGGTCAAGATCTTTTAAGCATGACCGCTTATCATTTTTAATTAATAATAGAGTTGAAAAACTTTGCTCACATAACTATGTCGTAGAAAATGGAAGTAATGTTAAAATTGCTTTTTCGGAAATATGAGGATATTCTTTTTTAACGTAAATCCAGAAAACATCTAATGGAACTTCGGAGAAGTATAATTTTAAAGTCGTGTCACTTTTCAAATCTGTAAATTCCTCTCGAATTTTTAGAGGCAGCGCTTCCGTAGAATTTATTACATTGTTTGCAAAAGGATTTCGAATCCAATCGTATTGTTCCGTATTAATGGAATAAAAATATTGATCAAATTTCAGCTGAAGCATACTTAAATGTTGTTGGGCCAGATCCAGAATGGATTGTTTGTTTTCGGTTGTAATATAATTAGTCCTTCTGTACATTTCTAAACATCCTTTTTGCAACTCGTTCTCCCAAAGTTCGAGTTTTTTTAATAAATCCTTGTAATTTATCGGAGCACGTTAAAATATTCTCATTTCGACCTTGCATTTTTTTATTAAGTTCATTCAAATGCTCGAATATATCAGCCATGTATGCAAGCTTGGCTATCCAGTAATCATCATCGAGGTGTTGGCATATTTCGAGCATATTATGTGTTAAAAGAAATTCACGCACCTCGTGACGAAGCTCAAATAATCTAGCCAAAACTTTGCCTCGGGATAGCCAGCGAATTTCTGTATAAAATAATAATGATTCATATTCGGCTCCCATTTCTGCGCAAAGTAATCCAAAAATTCGCGAATTTGCGGCTCTTGATTTAATTAAGTTTATGATTTTGACGCATTCATTCATCGTGTTCAAAAGTTCATCTGGTAAATTCTTGGCCATCAATGCTTCTCGATGTAGGCAGCAGTGTATAAAATGTACCGTCGGATTTTTTTGTTTCACACAAGAGACAAACCCTTTTTTACTACCTGTCATTGCCGCAGCGCCATCCGTGCAAACAGCAATGCAGTTGCTCCATTGAATATTACAAATTTTGAAGAAATCATCAGTTACTCGAAAAATTTCTTCGCCGGTTGTTCGCTCTGGAACCTCCTTACAAAATAAATAATGTTCTTTAATAAAGCCCTCATCAACGAAACGTACAATAGCTATCAGCTGTGCTTTATTTTTAATATCAGTTGTTTCATCGATCTGAAGCGCAAATTTTTCAGCCGATAACAGTTTTTTAATCAATGTTTCTAAAATATCGCTTGACATATCACAAATACGTCTTTTAACTGTATCAGCAGACAATGGAATTTTATTCACTTCCTCAGCTTCATTGGGCCCAAGCATAAGTCGGACAATTTCCATGCATGCTGGTTTAATAAGCGATTCGCCGAGAGTATGTGGCTTCTTCTAGCGTGCAATTAATTTAGAAACATGATAGCTAGCCTCTAGTGCCTTTTCAGAAACTGTTACGGCCGACTTCATAAATTTCTTCTGTTTTTTATTTTGTTCTAAACACCTCTTAAAATATTGTTTGTCTTTGTTGGCGCAGCTGGGGTGGTTTGAATATAGATGCCGCTTTAATTTACTGGGTACCATTGACTCGTTTGATAGCTGATCGCCACAAATGATGCACTGTGGTCTTGGTGATGTTTCATCGCCACACCACGAGAATCCATATTTAATGTAATCCTCGTCGTACTTTCTTTTCACTACTTTCTTCAGGTTTTTTGTAACGCTTGTAGGTGGATCTTCATCATCTGTACGTGAAGAAGAATCTTTCCGGCGTAAAAATTTATCCATATTTAAAGGGGTAAAAACTAAAAAAATTTTATACGAAAAACATTAACAAAACATTATTCAGTAAGATAATATGTCGTGCGACGACAAGAATGTGGTCTTATGGCCGCCACATTCTTCGTTAAGCATGACCTGGTGATCAGAAGGATGACGTATTAAAGAGGAGTTTTAAAGTAACAACAAACCGACGCAACATTGAATCAACAGCATTTGCTATTAATTTCATATTCGTCCTTTTATTTGTTTTATGACAGTTTTATGACAGACGCAACCGTCATTTATAAATAATTGCAAAACTTATTTTTATTATAAAAGGTAAAACAACCCGGAAAGGGATTGAAGATTATTATTTCAATGACAGATGATTTCAAAATAAACTAAATAAAAATATTAAATCCAAAACAAACCATTTTTACGAAGCCGAGGCTGCGAATAATGTCTCCGCTTACATAATAAAATATCTTTAATGGTAAAAACGTGTTTATTTAACTTTGTGTTGTGAAATATTGACAACAGTAACGTATGGTTGCACGTGATGTACCGGACGGCAGTGTAAATAACACATGCGCATAACGAGTATTCTGCTTTATCTGTGATCATTTAGGTGGATTTTGGTTGTACACGTACACACTATGCCGTTTTTAACCGTCTCACGATGCACCGTTGAATAATTATTTACTTATAATAATCATTCTATAGTATATTTAAAAATAATTGTTGATAAAAACTTGTTTTTATATAAATTTATTAGAATTCAAGTATTTTTGTATACCATTTTTTGTTATTACTGACTGCGAAATTTTTTTAAAAAAATTAAAAAACAAAAATTCTTTAATTTGATTGGTTTATTTCAAATTTTTAAAAAAACAGTTTTAGAGCTATTATTTTTAATTAAAATGGTCTGAAACCAATATATTTCGTTTAAATTTATGTTTAAAAAAAAGTTATATATTTTTGAGTTCCGAGTTATCAAGGAAGTGCCGAAAAAATTCAAATGCTGACACATTTACAATCACACAAGAGTGAAATATATAAAAACATTTAAAATAGACATTATTAAGGAAAAAATATTGTCATTGGTATTAAATACATGATAAAAAATTGCAAAATGTCAAATACATGTACTTGATTGCGGCACACCTATATCCTACTCATGGCACACCAGTGTGCCGCGGCACACCGGTTGCGGAGCACTGGAATAGACGTTCGGTTTATCGGCACCAATGAGCATCCTGATGACTCATCCCGATGTCATTAGGCTGACAATGAGGGGCCGTGTGGTGCCGCCGATATGACACCATACAACACAAAACATGATTTTTGCTTCAGTGCTAGTAGAATTCTCATAAGTTTAGCTGTTTTTATAGTTATACCTCGACTACTCGTAGGTAAATATTTTATTTATTGTATTCTTTAAATTTATATTCATAATAAATAACCCATTTCAGAATGGAGAACTCAGATGTTTCAATAATTAAAGATTTATTGGAAAACCCATTTTCGAGACGAGACGTTACTACAAAATACGAAATAGTCAAATTAAGTAGACCGATGCCGGATATTATTCTATCGCAAAACGTTAAGATTAAAGGACAACAGTGTGTTCGACATTTTCAAAAATCTGTGTATGAAAAATTTAAATGTTTAACCGGTTGTAGTGAATTGAATAAGTTGTACTGTTGGCCATGTTTACTTTTTGTTGTAATTGAGAAGGATAAGAATATTTGGACAAAACAAGGCTACAGTGATTTAAATCATGTCCACGAAGCTGCAAAGTAACATGAAAAAACGCAGTCTCATATAAATGCCGTATTACTATTAAAAACATTTGGTACCGCCAGGATAGATTTAATGTTAGATCAACAAAAGGCTTCATCGATTGTTCAACACAATGAAAAAGTAACAAGAAATAGAAATATTCTCAAGAGATTAATAGATGTAGTTTGTTACTTAGCAAAACAAGAAGATGCATTTCGTGGACACAATGAGAATATAAATTCCCTTAATCGAGGAAATTATATAGAATTAATAACTTTAATTAGTAAATATGATGACCTTTTAGCAACCTATCTAAGAACTGCGACTGTATTTTCTGGAACCTCTAATAGAATACAAAGTGATATTATTGCATCGATAAAAAATATTGTAATTTCAGAAATTAGAAATGAGGTAAAAGAAACGCCATTCGTTGCTATTATGCTGGATGAAACATCTGACATATCTCACAAATCGCAATTATCAGTTGTGCTACGATATATTAATAATTGTAGTGTACCAGTGGAAAGATTTTTGTTTTTTAAAGATGTTAGTGGTGATCGTTCAGCGGAAGCTTTGTGTAATGTTGTGAAGAAACGATTTTGAGTTGGGGGTGTGAGAATAAACTGATTGCTCAAACGTACGGTGAGGCGACAGTCATGGCAGGAGCGTTGCATGGAACGTAGAAAAAAAGTAAAAGACATTTTCCCAGAAGCTATGTTTGTGCATTGTTGCGCACATGTACTTAATTAAGTTCTGTCGCAATCTGTATTGTTTATAAAATATTGTAAATTATTTTTTGCAGCAATTTCTGGCATAGCCTCATTTTTTTCGGTATCTACAAAAAGAAATCATGTTTTAAATGAAATTATTAAAAGAAAATTTCCAAAATTAGCTACAACACGTTAGAATTATTCATCTCGTTTGGTAAATACCATAAAAAGCGAAAGGCAATGCCTATCTGATTTATTTGAAAATATTATTGAGAATCTAGAAGGCTGGGATAACGATACAATTAATATCGCAAAGAGTTATCACATGTTTTTTGAAGAATTTAAATGTAATTTTCTCCTAAATATTTTTGCCAAAGTGTTTAGCTATACTGATGTTCTATTTGACATTTTACAAAAACTAACTTAGATATAGCATATTCTAGTCAAAAAGTAGAGGAAGTAAAAGATGCAATTCAAAATATGCGAACTTCTGTTGCATTTGATGAAGTTTATGAAGAGACTATTTCTGTAGTGGGTCCTCCAAATTTAAAGAAACGTCGTGTAAATTTACAAAACTCAAGTGTAGACGAAGATCAACATTTTAAAAATTTCTATTATGAAATAATGGACACTATTTATTGTCAATTAGATGTCCGTTTTAAAAAATTAAATTCACTCAAATTTTTTGAACTATTGAATTTCAGTTCTTTTAAGAAATATCAAAGTAAATTTCCGGATGAATGCCTTAATTCGTTAAAGAACGCTTATGCAAAACATTTCGATTTTGTAAAGCTAACCAATGAATTATGCGTTCTTTATCGTAGTGAGTCATCCCACGAAATGAATTTATCGAAACCTATTCAGCATATAATGCTGAATGATTTGACAGATGCCGTAAGCGAAGTAAATAAATTGTCACATTTAATTTGTACAATTCCATTTTCAACTGCTTCCGTGGAGAGATCATTTTCAGTATTGAAAAGAATAAAAAATTATGCACGCAATACAATGAGCCAGGATAGATTAAGCAATTTATCTCTAATAACAATAGAAAAAAAAATGTTACACTTATTACAGTCAAAACCAGAGTTTTATGATCATGTAATTGATGATTTTGTTAGTAATACGGATAGACGTATGGATTTTGTGTACAAATGAATAATAAAAGTTAAAGAAGTGTTTAATGTACATTTTTATGGTTTTATTATTATTCTTGTTTTTGTACTCTGCACACCCTGCATGAAAACCTACCGCACGCCACTTCTTTGAATGAACAAAAATGGTATAAGAGTGCGTAGCTGTTGAAATATCGCGGTGATTTCTTTGGATACTGATCTACAGATAAATCTCTTTTTCTTCTTAAATTAATTCCATACGGTAATTCAGAATCGTATCGTTCTTTATTTGCCTGAACGATCCACAGGACTTACTTTCATCTTTCACATGAAATTGGCGCCTCCAAATTATGTTGTCCGTGGGGGACCAGCCCCCTTTAGCTACGCTACTGAGACTGACATCACGTGAAT
Source organism: Stegodyphus mimosarum (assembly GCA_000611955.2). Classification (NCBI taxonomy): domain Eukaryota; kingdom Metazoa; phylum Arthropoda; class Arachnida; order Araneae; family Eresidae; genus Stegodyphus; species Stegodyphus mimosarum. Next base: position 222,914 of record KK116053.1, on the reverse strand, counting down.
TAAAGAAAGGAAGATGAAATTTTCGTACATAATTAAAATCCTTAATTAACTTTGTAGAGACATTAGGTTATTGCGAAGCATCATACATGAAAAATGAGCAACGCCTTCGCCGGGAATCGAACCACGGACCTCTCGGTTACGCGTCAAGCATGCAGACCACTACACCACGAAGGCATGTGAAGAAGGCGGGGGGAAATACCTTATATACTCCCCCTTTTAAAGGGCGACTGTGGTTTTTGGGACCCAATCGCCAAATCGCAGTGGTGGAGAATCATCATCCACCACCTTTTTAGTTCGGGCGCCAGTGTAGAGACATTAGATTATTTCGAAGCAGGAGACATGAAAAATAAGCAACGCCTTCGCCGAGAATCGAACCACGGACCTCTCGGTTACGCGTCGAGCATGCAGACCACTACACCACTAAGGCATGCGAAGAAAGCGGAGGGAAATACCTTATAACTTTATAAAAAAATATAAAGGAAATGGAAGCAAATTATCTGAATAAAAATGTGTGTCTGTAAACTGTAAGACATGTGAATATATTGTAAATTTAAGTTTTGATTTCTGCATTTCAGCTCTTATAAGCGCTTGGAAGTAGGTCTTACTATTTTTACTTGAATAGGAAAATTAAAACTCAATTCTTTTGAGAATAGGAAACGTTGCTAAGCCACGTGCTATAATACCTATGGTAAGGAACTCGCTGACCAATTATCTATTGATATGCAATATGCATTAACTTATGTACCATAAAGAATATAAATAGCACTGTTGCAAATCATGCATTATCTTCAAATTTTTAACCGTATTAAAACTAAAGTTAAGATCCAACAGCGACCTAATGTAATATTGCTATAAACAGCTAGATCAACTATAGTTTATATCTCGGCGAATAAGTTGTCTATATGGGAGTTTTCCGTTGTTCCCCTCCCCAAGAAAAGATGTATACCTTTATAGCTTATAACGTGTAAAAATACAACCAGGATCTCTCGTAGCGAAGCTGGTAACATTAGCAAAATTGGACTGTTTTTTATGGATGAACAAAAAAGGGGGTATTAAAAAATGTATGATATTATGTTTCGCATATGATACTTTTTGTAAGTAAAAAATGAGAAAACTCATTTGCAAAATTGTCATGAAATTTCCCCCAGGATCTAGAATTTTTACATTTTGAAGCCAAGCGGAATCGCAGAGCGACCTCCACGCATGTGACATCTATGGTTACAGCGTCCATTGGTAAGGCGATATATGCAGCTACTGTAAGCCGAAGATTACATATGAGTGGATTGTACGCCCGGGTACCTCGAGTTTGTGTTTCTGTATCCGTCCAATCAAGAGGGGCACGATTACAGTGGTGCCGGGAACATGTCAATTGGAATGTGTCTGATTGGGGCAAAGTCATGTTTACTGATGAGTCAAGATTTGCTCTAGAGCCAGATGACAAGCGTATAAGGATATGGCGTGAACAACGAACACGCAATCAGTCCCAAAACATCACCGAACATCACGCATTCCGAGACGGAAGCATTATGATGTGAGCAGGGATTTCATTAAGATATCGCACCGACCTGCACATCTTTAAACGGGGTTCTTTGACGGCTGTCCGGTATCGAGATGAAGTCCTAGAACCCATTGTGAGATTGTACGCTGCAGCAGTTGGGCCTACTTCTGTTTTAATGGACGATAACGCACGTTCCCATATAGCTGACAACGGCGATGACTAGCTGGAGAGTGAAGGGATTGCGCGCATGGCGTGGCCAGCATATTCGCCCGACCTTAATCCTATTGAAAATCTTTGGGATGTTCTTGGTCGGGCTGTATCTTCACGTTTCCCACCTCCAGCCACTCTTATTGAGCTGGAAACTGCTCTACAAAAAGAATGGCGACTGCTCAATTTTGCGGTGGTTGACCACCTAATTGAAAGATGGTCACAAGGTGTAAACTTTGTATACAGATGAGGGGAGATCACATACCCTATTAATGTCCTTTTTTTTTTTTTTTTTTTTCCGTTTTATGCTGTTTATTTTCACTTTATACATAATTCTGTTTAAGTCTCCAGTATGTCATTATCTGATAACTTAGAAAAATTTAATGTTGTTTTCATGTCTGTATATAATTATTGATTTTATTTTATGCATAAATATGTATGCTACTTTCCTGCCGAATTTTGTGTCAATCAAAGCAGTATTTGTTGATTTGTTTTGCATTTTACATCTTCGTGCTTGTGAGTGTATATATATAATGAAGAAAATAAACCACTACCCACCAGGACATCCCGCCTCCCCCCCACGCATTAAAAAAAAAGAGAAATTAAATTTACATGTGAACATAAATTTTCAGTCCCATGGATACTGTAAACGTAAACAAATTAATAATCATAACTGAGGGTGCTTTTAAATATAAAAAATATTACAGCTACGCATGTAGGATAACCATTCAATTCAAAAATGAAAAAAAAAAATCAAAAATCAAAAAGGGAGAAACAAAATAAAAAATAATTAATCTTTTAGTGTTGTATTTAGGACGCAATTTATCTGGATAAGATTCTAGATGTATAAATTCCTGCAATTTTTTAATTTTTCTCATGTTATTTTACTTTGTTTGTAGTGTTTTTCAGGTATTCTCATTACCCATTTTTAATTACGATAAGTACATTTAAGTATGCATTTCTTTACTTAATTTCATTAGCGATTTTTTATGAACTATCATAAACACAGTTGTGATGATAAAAAGCGATCTTAGGCGGGTAAATGAGAGTGAAGCTTCTCTTTTTATTTGATCTCGAATATGAAATACTGAAAGAGTTAGAAGGGGGTGAGTAATGTTACCAGTCTTTCTTTCAGATTTACTAAATTGTGTTGTAGTGGCCATGCAAAATATTTAAAAAGTAATGAAAAAAAAGACAATACTAATTAACAATCCAGATTTTGAAAAGTGTAACTTCGAAGTTGTCAGCGGAATAATAGTATAAAATATATCCAGAGATACCTCGGTATACGCTCGCTTTAGAATACGTCTAGCTTCGTATTCGTCCTGCTTGGACCCACAAATGTTTGCTTGGTATACAATATTTATGTGAAATACGACTTGAGTTCAATGAGTCACGATAGAGTGCAAAATGCATTACCGTTGTTTACCTCTTTCGAGACAATCTTACGACCAGTTTTGTATGACAGTGAATGTGACATGACAGTGAATGACATGACAGTGAATGTGAGGCAACCTCTGATGCCAAATCTTTGCCAAATAATTAGACGTCAAAACATTTTGTAGAGAAATTACCATCCTAAAAAGCTCAAACAAGCTGCAACAGCATTGCCCGAAATGAACGAACAATTTCACATTCCCGAAGCGTCTTGAAGAGAAGGCAAAAGCAAAGTTCTTCGGACAGATATTTAGTATTAGTAAGACCTGGTGATCCTCAACCAAGTCCAAGTAGGACCTGACAAAGAAAAGAGATTAATAAACTTTGTTAAATTTTTATTTATGTACAATATATATTTCATCACTAACCAGTGTTATAGTAATAGCATTAGGATTTTTTTATAAGAACTGATTAATGACTTTCCCTTTATTTCTTATTGAAAATGTTCTTTCAGTATACGGCCTCTTTCGTATAAGTCCATAGGCATGGAATAGATTAATGACGTATATCGAAGTACCACTGTGCTTCAGTGCAGTAATTTTGATAATAAAATATGAAACGGAATAATATTTCCACCTATGTAGTTAAGAAAATAAGATAAAATACATATAATAAGTGTTAAAATATATGCAAACAGGGATAAAGCGAAATTCTTATGACTGCAGAAATAAATTTCACAAATCATCTTGACAGTACTTCCTTTAGTGGTCTGATCAAAGAAAATTTCTGACCTTCAAAGTTGCTTTAAAAAAAGTTTTTATTCGCTTAAATATAAACACTTTTTCTGTCTTAGAAAGACAATAAAATTAATTTTTATTCACATAAGCTCTATACTTAAATACTCAATCCTATTTTTATTAATATTAGAACAGAAATAAAGAAATGGCGTAAAGCAAGCAAGAAATAGATTGAAGAAAGTATTTTATATTTGCAGCAGACAAAATGTATTCTTGTAAGACAAAAATTAGTATAATTATTGACATAACATCGCAAGTTAAAAATACTAAAGATTTAATTATTGAGACGATATTTCTGTCTCTGTTTAATCTGATAATACAAAGAAACATTTATCATGTCTGAGCAGTGACTCGAAGAATGAACAAATAACAGCAGGCCTACATGCCCGACAAAATTCTTTTTCCATTAGTGTTACAAGCTACGCATTTGCCGAAAACTGCCAGTACACATAATGTAAACATTTATCTAAATTAATTTAATAGTTTCTTAAAAAAAAAAACTGTACTGTCTCATATTAACGTTTACGTTATTTAAATAAATAAAAATAGTTAAACGGATATAATTGTAATACTAGTTAAGAACATCATTTATTAAAAATACAAAATTCCGAAAATTTAGATAAAAAGGCTACCTTAAATTGGCGTAGGTTTTAATAAATATAACTAGGTCAGGTCTTCTTCTGGAGGAGTGAAGAAAACTGCTTCTGAAGAAGAAGTACCTATGCCTGATCGCCTTTGAAATTCATGGAGTTCTATTCCGAATCTATGCCAGTTCAAGCCTGCTTTTTTGCCTAATCTGCAATTTAATACATTTTTCTTTAATGCGCTAATGTCATGCAGTAAATGTTCATAAAAGTTATCAGCTGGATATATTATAAATTAAATAATTTTTCATTTAATACCTATTGGACACATTTTAGAAAAAAGTAAAACAAAGATTTTATTTTTGTAGAAGTGCATTGATTGCTTTCAAATCGGTTAGTTTGTTGAGCAGTTGCAAATTTATTAAATTTGGAAACATCTTACATCTCGCTGAATTGCCATTCAGCGAGATGTAAGATCTTTAACGCCCTGGCAGCTGGGTAGGCCTCTCTAAAGATAAATTAAATATTCAGTTAATGATAAAATGTGCGACACGTGATAATAAGCACATTGAAACGTACCGTAAAATTTACAGCACAATGGAGACTGCCCTAAAAAATCTTTACTAGATCTTTTTAACTTTTTTAATCTTTACTAAATCTTTTTAGAGACTTCCCTAAAAATTTTATAACAAACTTTATTTGACCCAAAAAGGACAAACCATCCATATAACTGAAGTCCCTACAATTGGAATTCAACTATATTTTCGATTAAATATGATCTGCAAAAATTAAAATTAATTCTGTTATTATTGAACCAGCTTCCATTGCGAAACGAAAAGCTAAAAATAGAAACAGCGAACGTTAACAGCATAAAAGAACAAAACCAAATTCTGTTAAAAAATACTTAGTTCAATAAGTAAACATAAACAATGGTACTACCTTTTAATGTCTTCCTAAATAAGATCTGTTATCGCATAATCACTCGTTACGTGCTATAAGTTCGCCAGAAATAACAACCAACTTAATCTTATCTCTTTTTCCGGTTAAACTGCACTTTCCTGGCATCAGCGCATTTCCGCTTTGGTGATAAACACTGCTGCCGAACTTCGATAGAAATCGTTTATCCCCAGCAAAACGATAAATACACTCTTTAGCAAAAAAATCGAAGCACCATGAAGGAAGTGCTTGTTTTTGATGAAACTGAATATGTGTATAGCTCATACACAGATAATAAAATGATTAAAAAATCAAGGTCATAGTACCTGTTCACAGCTCACAATCACCCACTGAGTGTTCAAATTAGTAGTTGGTCGAATCGCCCCTGGCGGCAATGCATTCTTGAATTCGTCGAGGCACGGAGTGGTAGAGGTTCCTAATGTCATCCTGAGACACATTCTGCCAGGCATTCATCAGTTGTCTCTCCAGATCTGCGATATTTTGTGGTGCCCGAATCTGGCGGCCTATCATGTCCCATACATGCTCGATTGGTGAAAGGTCTGGTGACCTTGCTGGCCAAAGAAGAGTATCAACCGCACGGAGACAGTCCAGAGATATGCGAGCGGCATGTGGTTGGCATTATCTTGTTGGAAAATGGCCCAGGATGGCGTGCCATGAAGGGCAATGCAACCGACCGCAGGATGGTATCAACATATCGTTGAGCTGTTAAAGATGTACGGAGGATGACTAAAGATGACCTGCTGTCATAAGAAATAGCGCCCCACACCATCACAACAGGGATTATGGCTGTATGCCTTTGTAAAACAAAGGCTAATTGGGACCACTGGCCCCGTCCTCTCCAGAAACGAATACGGTGATCATCTGCTTCAAGAGTGAAGCGGGATTCATCGCTGAACACTATACGATGTCAGTCTGATGACAGCCATGGTTATCGGCTGCGACACCACCCCAGACGACTACGCCGATGTTGTGGGGTCAAAGGCAAACGTATTAAAAGCCTCTGTGAGCGTAATTCCGCCTCAGACAAGCGCCATAAGGTGGTGGACCGTACCACGGCAGGTATAGACGTGGTTGTAATGTGTTGAATAGTCGGCAATAATACCGTTGGGGCGGTCCGGGCCTGGCGAACAATCATCCTATCTTGCCTCGCATTTGTACTCGTTGGCTTTCCAAAGCCTTTATTTCGTCGGCAGTTTCCTTGTAGCAATCATTGCTGACAACTTCTTTGCACAGCAGTGTCTGTATGCTGCTGGTGGCAGCCTATTGCTCCGTATGACCACCCAGCTTCATGCAACACTGCAGTGAGACCATGTTCGAAGTTGTTTAGTTGTCTACAAGGGCTTCGACATCGTCGCAATGGCATCTTTATTTGCTTCTTTATGGATTTTATTTATGGATTTGTAATTTCGTCACGATCGCAAAAGTCCTTCTTGGTGCTTCGATTTTTTTGCAAAAGAGTGTAGGACTACAGATGTAATGTTCGTATTTGGAGCAATCAATATAGGTAGTTTGTGCCTTAGTTGCTAATAGCATGTTGAAATCAATTTGAATATAATAAAAGAATATGAAACTAGAAGGACGTTAAAATGATTATGAAGTTAGGAATTAGAAGTAAAATTATATCAAAGCATGCACTTCCAATTTTCAAACGAAGATAGTCTTCGAATGCTTGATAAATTGATTGCGTTAGAACATATCTAGTGCAATGTTCCCAAAATTTTGGGACAGTTACGTTACGTTAATACGCATATATATATAATAAATACAAATCTTTAATTTCTATCCCAGGAGTACAAGTACTATCCCACGAGTTACAAGTACCATTTCTTAAGAATATTTTGCCATTCCAGAAAGTTTCTTTATCTTTCAATTTTTATCAATCTGTATTTTGTTTAGAAACTGAATAATTTATAAGTGGTTTATAATTACTCCAAAGGGGCTTTGTCCCTGAAGGACTATTGTTTTCGTTTTGCGATTTTGCGTCGAATCACTCTGAATGGCCGTTTCACTTTTCAAATTGTTGCCACCAAATATTACCGCCCTGTATTATATTTGAAGAAATTAAATAAAGAAGAATCTGCATAAATATATATATATATGTTTCTCCCATTGTGATGAAACAACGGTTCCTAGAGCCTTCAAACTTTGCATGACGTATTCCTACTGCGAGGGCATTTGCAAACTCAAATTTGAAATTTGGAATTTGTTTTATTATCGATTTCATATTTTGTAAAACTTTAACGATATTTTAATTAACAAACACAAGGATTTGAAAGCGAGCAATGGCAACATTTGAAAATTTGAGCAATGGCAACATTATAGAAAAAAACATTTTTATCTCCAGCGCGTGAGACTGTGTTCGGAAATTCTAAAGATATGCTCAATTTAAAATTATTTTGCGATATTGGACTCTTGACCTGAATTTTATGAAGTGAGAACATGATATTTAATAAATACAGGTAACACACAAAATGTTTAAAAAACGGCCCTTTGGAAGTAATTTAAAATCTGAAACCTTTCACACATTTTTTTAAAATTCATTTCTGAACAATAGATCAAAGTGATATAATTTTGAATTGACTTAACTTATAGGGTGTCCCTTTGATAATTTTTGCAGCGTTATTGTAATCAGTAAGAGCAGAAAAAATGTTTCTAACCTCAAAAATCCTTCAGTAACTTATTTAATTGCAATTTATATTTAGTTAAGCGAAAATTTTTAAGCGAAAAATTTTATTGTACGAGGACCATACAAAAAGTTTGATTTTATATTTACGAAACTATTTTCATAAATTCTTTACCTTATTTTGAGAGTTTTTTTTTTACCTCAATGTGTATTTGGAATCAGTGTTTAACAAAACAGTGTAGAATCCGCAGAATCATCACAAAAGATAACTTCCAATTCATTAAACTATGTATAATGAATTGGAAGTTATCGTATATTAAGTACTTTACGTATATTAAGAACATCATTAAATGATGTTCTTAATATACGTAAAGTGTGTGCGTGGTCTCCTCGACATATTTTCCATAAGTTGAAATCGTAATGTAAGTAACCAGCCGATCTTCAATAAGACGCATTGAGTTTCTTTCGCTGATAAGAATTGCGATCCGCTTTTCAGGTTCCAATCAAAATGCAGAAGTAAAAAAAAAAAAAAAATATCCATTTCGAATAACTATGCTTAAATGAATTGAACTAGAATTGCCAAACAAATCGAATCTAAAGGAAATGAATAATTTCATTTAATCTGCATAACGAAATATCCAAACTGGACGCAGCAGTGATAGTTTAATGCAGGCGAAATTATTAACATCAATGACAGTACGGTTACTACAGCCATTTAAGAAAGATTATGAAAAGTTAACATTGAGCAAAAAATGCTTGCCTAATACATTCATTAGTAAACTGGATAACCTCGAACTGCGATGTAACGAATTTGGGAGGTGAAAGGGGTAAATACGGCCGCCAATATCAGATTGATTACTCTTCTACAAGAACTACTAAAAGAACGTACACGTCACGTCTCCGACGCAGACAGGTCGTTTACCCTCTCTCTGCGCATGCGCGAAATCCCCGCCACAGGAATTTTCGTTTTGGGTTACTATGTTTATACCTTTATCGCCAACCCGGCGTTTTGACTTCTTTAGCCCTATATAGGTCATGGGTTTCCCCGCTTATTATGGACAGATGCGTAATACTTATATTTTCTGAAGTAAAAAATGAATTTACATTTTTATTTCTTAAGGCATAATATTGGTATTAAAAGAGTCTAATTTGAGGTTTCAGATATTTTGCAATGAAAAGTTCTGTAATTTTACTTTTTTTTTTAAATCGGAATTTAATTTTTTACTCCACGTTTTGAAGCCTTCATTCGCTTGTTATTAGTCCAAAGGGGTTTTGTCCCTGAAGGACTATTGTTTTCGTTTTGCGATTTTGCTTTGAATCACTATAAACGGCTGTTTCACTTTTCAAATTGTTGCCACCAAAAGTTATCGCCTTGTATTATATTTAAAGAAATTAAATAATGAAGAATCTGCATAATGTAGGTATGTGATGAAATGTGATAGAGCCATCCAATTTTGAATAACGTTCGTTTCCACCCGAATATGCGCATCTGGAAGCCCAAATTTGGAATTTGGAATTTCTTTTATTATCTATTTCATAATTTATGAAACTTAAACGAATTTTTGATGAACAAACTCAACGATTTAAAAGCGAGCAATGGCAACGCTCTACGGAAAAAAAAATTATCTCTAGCACGCGGAACTGTGTATCGGAAATTCTAAAGATATGTTCCTTTTAAATCATTTTGCGATATTGCTGTTGAACTGAATTTTATGGTTTAAATTCGAAGAACATGATAGTTAATAAATAATGGCAACACACAAAACGTTAAAAAAGCGCCCCTTTAGACGTAATTTAAAATCTGAAACCTTTAAGATTTTTTCTTATTTTTGCTTTTGTTTAGTTTTAATCTGTAGCGATCTTGTGCACGGAATAGTAATCAATGTCGCATACGTTACATTAAAAATTTAAAACATTCAGTAATTTAAGAAAGCATAAGCTCTTTAATTTATTTTTCAGATTTAATCAGGCTGATATTAATTGACGAACTAAGTGATTTAAAAACAATAAATGCATTATTGTATCATTTAAATCTTTAGTTTTTTAATAATGTATCTTGATAACTGAGTTTTATTTTGTTCTGTAAATCTTTATTTCAGATAAATACTATTCTGTAATTCAAGTACTTTTTCCCTATTTGTATCTGAAATTTGTAATGAAAGTTTCGACGAGTTAGACTTTAATCTCAAATTTTCAGGTTGTAATTTATATATATATATATACATATAATATAAAATATCTATCTTTCAAATAACAAATTAATAATAGCCTTTTAACGCCTGTCTTCATTCTAAAAATAATAATAACATTTCTGGACTGCGCCATTTGTAGATTAATCTATGCCGCGAAGCCTGCTTAACGGTGACGACGTAATAATTGAGAACTTAAACTCTGAGAACTAAAACCTTCCTAACTCAAACCAAAATCTACCTCTTCGCGAGCTTCCATATTGGATAACAGGCACTTTAACTTTTCTCTGTGCGCTACTTGGACATAATTACGCTGGGCTCCCTTCCTATCGCAAAAGTATCAAAAAATATAAATGTCCTGTAAATAGGCATGATTAGAGTGCTTAATGATTGTAGCCACAAATGTCAACTGGAAATAAAAATGGAGTTAAAAACGCCTGGACTGCCAAGTTTCTTAGTCATTACTAATTCCACGTTAAGTATCAAGTATCTTCGCAATCAGTATTTCTACGCTTCTACATCTCAGTGTTCCTACATCAATAATTCTCTGAAATTTACTTTTAATACATATAAATATTTAAATTCAGCAATTTCAGTAAAATTGAACTTTTTAATTTTTAGTCCAAAGAGGAAATTTGCCCTGAAGGACTATTAATTTCGGTTTGGCATTTTGCGTTGAGTCACTATAAATGTCGGTTCACATTTTAAATTGTTACCAACAAATATTAGAGCCCTGTATTATATTTAAATAAATTAAATTAATGAAGAATCTGTATAAATGTATGTATGTTTCTCGCATTGTGATAAAACAACGGTACCTAGAGCCATTCAATTTTGAATAACGTACGTTTCCACTCGAATATGGGCATCTGGAAACCCGAATTTGGGATCTGTTTTATTATCTATTTCATATTTTGTAAAACTTAACGAATTTTTGATTAACAAACTCAACGATTTCAAAGCGAGCAATGGCAACACTGGACGTGGAAAAAAAAAATTCATTTTCAGCAAGCGGGACTGTGTATCGGAAATTGTAAAAATATGCGCATTTAAAAATTATTTTACGATATTGCTGTGGAACTGAATTTTATGGTTTAAGTGTGAAAAACATGATGTTTAATAAATGTAACCCACAAAGCATTAAAAAAAGCCCCTTTGGGCGTAATTTATAATCTGAAAGCTTTCAATTTGGGGGGGGGGAGTATTTCCTCTTTTAAATCTTTTGATTTATTTCAATAAAATGAAAAAATGATATACACTATATATGCTTAAAGAAGGTGTTAAATTGATTTAGATGAATTTATCTATGGTTTAACTTACTCTGCAATTATGCAGCCTGCAAGTATTAATGGAAAACCAGAGGCATTTTGTCCACTACTAATTACTATTAATTACTTTTTTTGTTCAGTCCATGAGCTATTGCTCAAGCATAAAAAATGTCTTTTTTCTGGAGGGGGGAAACTTTTGTAGACTTATAAATTTAAATCATCCAGCTAGTAACTTAAAATAGTTTCCTCAGTAAAAGTTAAATAAATAATGGTTTCACGTGCAGTCCCACGAGTACCTAAATGGTTAAAATCGCTGAATATTGGCAGTTTGGAGACTCGATCCAAGGCAAACGGGCTAGCTGCATAGCTGTTTTTCGTAATTTTCCCATGAATAACGTGAATGCGAGCCACTCTACTTCAGAAAGTCTTCCACGAAATCATCCCTTCTTCTTTTCCAGACAGCCCTCGGGACTTTACCATGTACATATAAATTATGTACGTATTTTTAGTAGATTACCACACTTGAGGTAAAAACGACTCATTTTTTGTAGAAGTCATTAAATATACAAAACTGTTTTCTTCTGTGTTTCATAATAAGATAATACTATCTAAATCATTAACAACGTTGAAATATTCTCCAGTAGCATCCAGATGTTGCAATTCAAGATAGTCTTACAATATCTTTGATACTTTGGATTTGCCTATGGTCCTAGCATAAACTTTTATCACGCTATTTACCAGTACCTCAAAATCTCCACGGGGGGGGAGGGAACCACGCATAATTGCAATGCCTAAAGTAATATTCCGTTACCAGGTGCCAACACGCATAACTACAATGTCCGTATTAAATATGGCTTTAAGAAAGACCTTAGATAATTACTTTGCTTGATTGCTTATGCTTACTTGTCTGACCTAGTATAATCAACCCAAACCCAGGAAATGCCTCGTGGCAAACAGCGCAAGTTTACGCCTATCGTTGGCAACAGCTTTGAGCACCTTACAGATGAGAGTGCGACTTAGCTCAATTTCGCCCCCAATTTTGATGGAGAGCACCCGGCGGGGAAGGGTCTGAGGGTCTTCCACCCCTCATCCCTTACCATCAACCTCTCGAGAGGACTTTCGGCTCGCCGCATATTTAGAGTGCCCCATGCCGCAATGACACTATATATTTACAAACATGCATGCCTTCTACGGAATTTGAACCCGGACCTTTCGGCACGGCAGTCAGCGATGCTAACTATTATACTGGCTGTGCGGCATGCAAAATAGTATAAAAATATGTTAATTTTATTTGTCCACTTCACTAACATTATTTTATTTACCTTTACTTTTACCTGTTTAAATGAGGTATTTTTGGCAAAATAACAAAGATTAATTTTTCTTCTTGTAAAAATAAAAATTAAAAAAAAAAAAAAATGCACGCAAGCTTATTTTGAAATTCCCCGACAATCTACAACTTAATTTTGCCTAATTTTAAATGTTTCCTTTGTTAAGTGTTTCTATTTGTGTAATGACGGATAGCACAATGATAGCACAAGATGCATGTAATAAAACTGTAAATGAGAATTTTTTGTATTTATTGACATTTGTTTAAATTTACTTTATGTTAATTTCTAAGAGAGACTATAATTTGTGAATTATAACAATTTTTTAAAAAATCGTTTGTAAATTTTTGTAGCTGAAAACTGACTATTTGCCAAAATTAATAATAATTATTGAAATACAAATATATATTTTTTAAATTTCTAGTTATTCGTCTATAAAATAAAAAAAATCTAAAAGATTATGTTTATAAAACGCTGAAATTGAGCATAACCATTCACACTAATTAAATAGTACCATTTGCTTATCTCAGCTTTGGCAGCAAATGAATAGAGCGTTATTTTGGTTTTAACTTGGCGATAATAGACAGTCCTAAGAATGAGTATATCTATGGCAACCCTTGAAAGCTACGTGAATTTTCTATCACAGACTGCAGCGGAAGGATACAAATGCTTAATATCGTTGGCAAGAAGCCAAGTTTATTATTCTTAATTATAACGTAAGTACGTATAGATTTTATCATTCTGTATAAGAGTAAATTCATAGGAAGGTGATTTATAGGCATTTAAGTGAGTTTATAACAAACGGAAGTTGATTTTAGTAGAGATCTACTTTGTTTAGAACATTGATACAAAACGTCTGGCTGTTAGGTCAAACCAAAACAAAGAGAATTGTTGTGGTGTCTTTCTCTGCCGGTGTTTGCGGGAGAGGTAACTCGTCGTTTTGGTGTCCGTTGATACGAATATATAATTCGTGTTTCTCAGGGATTATAGATACTTACGTACCAGTATGCCTAGTAAGGAGGATATATGTGTTGTTCCAGAGACTTTGCCTGCTAATTTTTTATCTCCAGACGTAGAGGGGTTAGTTGCTGCCATTAAACACAACTTACAGCTCAAAGCCAGGCCTCGCCACAGTATGTGTTCCAAACAAAGGCGGATGTCGCCATATTCAGCTCCCGTACGGACATTATGTAAACAAAGTATGGGTGACAAAGAAAATACATCAGAACATTCCTGTCATAGTTGTAAATATTGCATTTTAAGGTCTAAATCACCAATATCAGATGATCCTTATGAAATGCTTCAAGTACTATTAAGGGAAGGTAGCTTAATAAAGGAAGCCGTGAAGAGGTTACAGCTCGGCATAGAAAACGAAAGGTCAAAGAAAACAGATTTTTATGATTTGGATATAGACGAAGTGGATATAAATGTAGAAAGTATTTGAAATTTTTTGTAGAATATTTTCATCCATTGAAACTTTGTGTTTGTGTGCGTGAGCATGAGTGCATGAAAAAGATCGTGCTTTGTGGTGTATTTCTTCATCTTTAGTACCTACTTTTACAAGAATTCCGTGGAATTTTGTAAAGACTTAATAAAATGGATCGTATTCTCGCTCCATAAAAATCTCATTGTACCTGCGTTTGGAATTTGTGGATATTTTGCAAGTGCCGTTTGAAGCAGAGAACAACAACCTTGTGTTAAAGCACCTAGCTTTTGTTACATCATCAGTTGCTTGATGGAAATGGATTATATGCCATGTATTACATTTAAAACTTCATTTTATGCTTTTTCAAAAGTGCATGCTGTTGTATCACATTAATAAAATTTAGGTTCATATGTTAATTCATTTTGTGCGATTTCAGTTAATATTTCTGAAAAATGTGATTTGTGAAGGGTAATGAATTGAGTAAAATTCTTAATCTCTAGAACGCTCACAATTTATAAGTATAATAATTAGTTATTAAGGTTATGGTTACTTTTTTAAAATTTGAGCAGTTGCAAAGAATATTTTTGTTAATTAAATGTTCAAAAGTAGTAACATCTGAAACTGTGTTTTTTGGCTTATGTAACTAATTTTTTTTTTCTTTTATTGAGTAAAAAGTATTCTTGATGTATTTTGTTCATCATCTAATTTATGATGAAAAATAAGATTTTTAAAAAATAAGGAGTAAATTTTTAAATTTTAATATTCTTTAGTGCTAATTGCTTTAACATTTAATAAAAATGTTCTTTAAGATATTAATTTCCTTGGCTATAGAAATGTGTGGTTAACTTCATAAACTGAAGACTTTAATATTTAATGAATTTTATGCATTATTTTTTTTCATTTAATGGATAATACTTGTAGCAAGTAATTTATGAAGTACTTTCGTCATGAATTTTGCAATTCATTTGTATGAAGTATAGTTGTGAGTATAACAGGTATGTTAACTAGAAAAGCGCAGTCTTTAATTTATGCATATTTCTTTATTAATAAATATTGTGAAATTCATGTAACTAAAACATTATATTGGCAAATGTAAGAAGTTATTAAATCTTTTATTTCAGTATCTTAATGAAAGGTTTATTAGGAATACTTTATTAAAATGCATTCATTCTTATGTTTTGAAGTAAGCTAAATTGCTTGCTGGATGCTTTTTGCTAAATTAATTAATTTATTAAGAAATTAGGTATTGAAATTTTTGAACAATGCATTAAGTAGTGTTTTGGCTAAACTGCAAAATTTGCTTGAATAATGTAATAAGCTAAAGAATCCTAAAGTTTTCCTGATTACTATAAAATTAGTTTGGATATCACTTTAATAGGTAGTTTGCACAGACAAGTTATGCCTCGTATAAAATTAAATCGACAAGTAGATAATACTTTTGTGTCTAAACTGTAGTTCTACTAACCAAAAGTTACCATTATTGTTTCTAGTTCTCGAAATTAACTATTAAAAATATAAAAATGAATTATCTTAGTAGAATTTTACTGGAGAACAGTATATTAAGATTGCATTTTATAATAAGGGAAGAAAATTATCAGTGTTTTTAAGCATGAAGATGTGAATGTTTTCCGTATGTTTGTGATGTACCAACTCAACCCACCTGATTTATGTAAATTCCATTGAAAATCTCTTAAATATTGTGATAAGGAATATTCTATGAGAAGATTTTGTTTGTTTAGATTTCTGTTGGTAAATGATTAACATCAGCTTTGTGTATTAAGCAATGGATGTAGCTCTCTAAAAGAGAAAACTGTGTCAGGGAGAAATAAATCTTTTTTTTAAACTAATACCTGTGGTTTCTTTCATACTTCAGAACTTTTTCTTTGAAAACACATGAAATATTTTATTTGCTAAATTTAGAAGTGTTATATGTGCTTAGGTGCATAGAACTTGGAATCATGCAGTGTAATCAATGTGAATTTTACATAAATTTTAAGTTTTCTTTTTAAGCCTGAAAGTAAATTTACTTGCCAATTCAGGTATGTATAAAATCATGATTGCTGTGGATTTGAGTTTTAAGTAGCATTAGTTTTTAGTTTAAAATTTGTTAATTTTCAACCTTTGAACCATTATAAATTCTTACACATGAAGCATACAAATTAGTTTTTTCAGAAATTTCTTATTTCAAATCATGTTGCTTAAATTTAATTCATTTCTACATAAGCTTATGAATGCAATAGTGATATAACTTGCAATTTACTAATATTGGTATTATAATAATAATAATTAATATATTGCAAGTACTTAAAAGTTATCTATATTCTTAGTCTTTTCATGTTATGTTGTCACATACACAAGGTGAATGAATTGCACTTTTTTTTTTTTTAATTTCTTACTCAGATAATGTTTTAAATCTATTTAAATTATGCAAGAGTTCTATAAATGTAATATTTTTATATCCAACTTCTAATTTTTTCAAGGCATTGGTCAACATTTTGAGAAAGAACTAATGTTTAAAGTTGATACAAATATCGCTAATTTCATAAAAGAATTTTCAGAATGATGCCTAAGCTAAAAATGATTATTATTGATAATTATTGTTTTTAAGTTGTTCAACTTGTTAATTAATAATGAATTCATTAATTTTGAAAGATAAATTAGAAGTCAGTTTTATCAGATGGAACATTCTGAACTTTGAAGTGTGCATGTATGATAAATTAAGGGAATAAAATAGTAAATGCATGCCAGGGACTGCTTCTAGATTCTTTCATTCTATTTGTATATGCATTATGTTTACAGATTTTACTTTTTGAAGGTGACATTTTATATATTAAATGAAACCATGTACCATCTTCAAGGCATGAGAAGGAAAAAAAAAAAAAAATTCCTGAAACAAGTACAATCCAAAATATACAGATACATTGGTCACTAATCAAAGAACTGAGTTATGATTAGCAGTATTATTACTTAACTTAAGCTTACTTTTAAGGAAAAGTGTTTTATTCTATTAGAATAATGTGGATTATATTTTTTCTTAAAACTCTCAGTGGAGAATTATCTGGAGAGCAGAGGCAAAACTTTTAATAAAAGTATGACCAGATAAGAAAGAGTATGTTTTAGCAAGAGTATATTTTATTATTTATACTGTGTATATTTTAGCAATTGCTTACACTCAAACCGTTTTTTGTTTGGTAGTACTTTGATAATATAACTACTAGTACCACACAAAAACAGGTTTTGAGTGTATGTGAATAGAGTATCTTTGGTAATCACAGTTAACATAGATGGATATTGTTCTTTGTTGGAAAAATATTGTATGTAAACCATTTTCTGCTGAAGTGACTTAATGCCTGACATTTAAGGAGATTGGTGCACTTTTGAAC
The DNA here is from genome assembly GCA_000611955.2 of Stegodyphus mimosarum. NCBI lineage: Eukaryota > Metazoa > Arthropoda > Arachnida > Araneae > Eresidae > Stegodyphus > Stegodyphus mimosarum. Next base: position 205,280 of record KK116053.1, on the reverse strand, counting down.
CTAATCTCTAATATTGAAATTTGTAATATCTGTTTTAATTGTACAAACTAACCCATGAAAATGATTAGATATATTCAAATCATTTTTTAATTAATAATAAATTAACCTGCCACAGCTACTTATTAAATACAAACATATTTTAAGTGGTTAGCAATTAAAAAATTTAATTGGAAGTATATTTTTTAATACAGTTTTATATTTAAATTCACAAAAGTACTGCAACATTGATTTTGGATGCTGATGGGTTTTGGCGAGCAGAGAGAATTTTTAAATCCTTTGAGCAGAATCATGCCATGGTAACTTCTAAAAACAATTATTTTGAATTGCAAATTTTTTATCTGATATTTTTTACTATGATGGTATTTTTGACTATGATGGTTATTTTTTAACTGCAAAATATTGAACATTGGAAAAAATATACATTGAAGTATATAACAACAACCAAATGTACTTTGCATGCTCCATGAGAAGAATTTTTTTGACATTGATACAATATATGGTACTAAATAGTTTTTGTGATGAAATCCAGAACATCTACTGGTGCTCAGCAGTCTTATCCACTTGACCCTTTGGTGAGCCAGAATAGAATGTAGGCAAGCTAGCCTGTTAGTTTGAAAGAGCATACAAAAAAACATTTATATGTTATAAATCATACTACAACAAGTTCAGAGTGTAAGCATCTCAAAAAGGAGTTTAATCATTCAAAATTGCTTTAAATTAAGAAATGTAAAACATCATAAAAGTTTTAATAAAAAAGATTTTATGCTTTAAGTGGCATGACACCTAGAATATTAGGAAATTTTTTCTAATTACAGCGTGACTGTGAATATTCATAAAAATTATCAGTTGGGTAAATAAGAAATTATGTGTTTTTATTTTTGTCTAGAAATGCATTATTAAATATTTAAATTTTTAAAAATTGTGTTCATTGCTTCTAAATTGTGTGATTTAAACTAAAGATCTTAAATTGCTGAATGAGAATATATTGAAACCTTGTTACTTGTGAGGATAACTTTTGAAAACTAAAAGGAACTAATTACAAATTTCTTGTTGGTCATTCTATCAGAATTTTAAATTAAGAAAAAAGCTCTTCCAAAGATTATAACCTGGGCCAAGCTTCCTTGACAAAATTTTGAGTGAACTACACATGAAATTTCTGTTCCAAGAAAACGGTACTATTTCAAATAAATCTTGCATATCGAACGCAAGAAACACAGTTACAAAATAGGCAACTGAAAAGGATTACAGCCAACATCTTACATTTAAAAAAAATATGTTATCTAGTTGCCAGTTTTAAATGGTGTATAATTTTCATGTAACAAAATATAATAACATTTTACACAGCATGCCGTTTGGCAAAAACAGAATTGTCTTTTTTTTTAAATTTATTTTTCTTTAGAGATTTTTTTGCAATGGATACGTGAAAGATAATAATAATGAAAAAAAAAAAAAAAGGTTTCATGTAGGATAACATATAGCAAGAGCTGTGTCTGAGCTCTTTGTGTGTATCTCTTCTATCAATTTTGTATGGTACTGATAACTATGATTTTTTCAAATCACGAATCCATGGATAAATAACAGCTTAAGTATTAAGAGTTGTGAAGACTGTGCAGAAGAGGTATACCTAGTTATTTAAAATACTATTCACATTATTATTACAGGCCAGTGTGTTAGAAAAAGGGAAATTTCAGCTAAAGTTAGAATCTGAAAGCTAATTTCAGCTAAAGCTAGAAAAATCTTTAAATTTCAGAAGCTAGAATGTGATGAATTTTTCTTACTAAAGTGTGCTATTATTGGCCTGTAGCATGGATACCAACTCTCTTAAAGCTTGTGGTTTTCCATTACATTTCTCGGGTTTTAGTTTTCAGTCTTTACTAAAAAGAATGTTTCTCAGTGATAAATGAAGTTATTGAATTTCTGAAACTTTAACGTGAAAATCCCATTAAACCATCCCTGCTAATTTTCAGCATAAGGTTTGTACTTAAATTGTATTTGATATGAATTGTCTTAATATGCTGCAGACATTTGTAGAACTTTATATGGAGATTCATGTATTTAATTTTGTTTTATCTTAATAACTGGTACTTTACTAAATTTATCCTGAAGAATAGTATGCATAATAATTATTAATGCTATTTCATTATGTTTGAAAATACTTTCAATAACTGAAAGCTTCTCTTCCCTTTTGGATATTTTCGCAGTGTAAAAGTGTCAAATAATTACAAAACGAAATTAGTTGAATAACATGAAATTTGGAATATCCTATTAAATATACACTAGAATCATATTATAAATAGTTCAATAAATTTAATTATGCATTCTAAAATGAATTGAACTCCACTTGGATTTTTTTAAAGGCACCATTTCGCAGCATGGAAACCTCTTAGAAATTCCAGTTTTTCATATTTCAAGGTTGGCTACTATGCAGTAGTGTTACCAGATGATATAGTATTGTATGAAAGTTTAGAACTTCTTTAATCTTATCATAATTTTCTGAGGTGTTTATTACAAGTAGATCAATACCCTGTTTGCCTTCACTCCGTAAAGTTTGTGTTCTCTGAGCTGTCATAGTGACTGTAATTTTCAAGCTTTACTTACAGAGTAGCTTGGCCTTTTTTAAGCCTGAACATCCTTTGTTGTGTAAAAGATGCAAGTCCTCATGGAGGATTCCTATATCTCGAATATTTCTGGCACTGAAAGTTTAGAAATGGATTAAACTGAAATGTAAAACAGTTTTATTGACTTTCTAAACTCGCAAAAGGACAGAGGACCGAACAGCTTATTCAGCTTGTCAGTGAGGCAGATGATTGAGCACTAGCAAAATACATTAAGGAATTTTATTAACTAAGGAAACTGTAAAACTCAGCTGATGACGTTTTCAAAAGCAGACAAAATGATCAGATTGGTTCAACTTCTATAAATGACATTCTCAAATAAAATGTTTTGCAAGATACTAAGACGGTAACAAATCAGAAGAGATATATTAAAAAAAATAATAAAAAAAAAAAAAAAAAACAGAGCTGATTGACTCATGGCAAAAAACCGCAGAGTGCAAAGCCAGCAATTTCAAACAAGAAAGAGGTTAGCTAGAACAATAAGTCTCATGACAAAAATTGCAAAATAAAGAGCCAGCAAGGAAAAAGTTAGAACAGTAATATTCGAGGCCTTGACTGATGACCGCACAAATGATAAAAACACCTCCTAAATTTGGTCCACCACCAAGTAAAGGCATGCAGAATTCTGGTCATAGTCTTGTAGAGAATTGAAGAAAATTGAAAAGCTCATCGCAAATTTGCACAGATAAAACTGCAGAATTTAAAGGAGGGCAAACAAAAGTTGTTAAAACTCCTGAAGATTACAGGAAGATATGTACAAGATATAAATTTGGTTTTTCATACCTACCAGTTCTTGAATAATAAAAGAATTAAGGCAGTAATCTAAGAATTATCAAATAACATCTGAGAAAATGATCTTCAAGATGAACTTCATGCTAAAAAAGATTGCTGCCTCCAAAGTTAAGCATTTTGCAAGGGTTAAGAATGAATAGGTTTAACATATTCCTATCTACTCTGTTGATCTTGCATGCAGCGCTTAAGGCAAAGTGATATATCAGATAACTAGACTGTTCGAAATGAAAAAGTTTCCAATTATGCTTAGGATCATGACAATGCTACTTAATCAATAAATTAAGTAATTATCGTCATTGATCAGAAATTGGTTGAATTTCCAAAGGGAAACCAAAAAA
>KK116053.1:184920-198183 GCA_000611955.2 Stegodyphus mimosarum | reverse complement strand
AGTGTCTGCCGTGGAGCAACAAATCCGAGAAAGGGTTTTTGCCGTCCAGCAACAAATCGAACAGCAAATTGATGACAGGGTTTTTGCGGTCGCCACAGAAGTCGATACCTTAAAGAATTTCGTATGATGTCAGGGAGCAATTCTGATGGTTTTAAATTTTTACCCATACCTACTCGTTCCTGTCTAAAGCTATTTACATGTGATAGTAAAACTTCCTGGCAAGTGTCTGAGGCGCAATTTTGTATAGGGGCCGACTCGACTGCATGGGATTCTCAAGCTAAGGCCTGCCATCTCGCCGCTTTTCTGAGAGGAGACGCAGTGGATATTCTTCAAATTACCCGAAAACCAGAGATTAGTCTTCGAAGCTCTATCCGGCGCCTTGGAACTGCACTTTGGGAAAAAGTGTTTAAAAGACTACAGCAGGATTCAATTAAAATATCGTCAACAGAAGTCCACGGAAACACTCCAGGAGCTCACCACGCATGTTGAAAGGCTGCCTCATCTCTATTCGGAGAACGGGAGATATAGAATAGTCTTTTTTTTTTTTTTTCCCGTAGTGTACATTAAGCTAAAAGAAATATTGTGATGTAATAATGAAATTTCTCTCCAAATTTGAGAGATGTCTTCAAGAATTTACTAGAGTAGATCCAATTGTTACATTCATGTGTTACCCATTTGGCAATGTTGATGTGGAAGAAATAACTGAAAATATAAATTATATATTCTCTTTATCTCTTGATCAAAACTAAGTTTTTCTCCTTCAAAATGACAAAATTTTAAAAACACTTATTTCAGAACCTAAGAATAACTTCTTAAATCTAATGGAAAAGTAATGTATTCTAATTAAAAAAAAAGTTTAATTTAATTTAACATCGTTCTTTGGTTTCTACCTACTTGTGAATCTGCATTTTCACACGATGTATGTAATTAAGAAAACATGTCGTTCTCGTTTCACAGACGACCACTTAGAAGCCAATGCAAGATTAGTAGGTAGTTAATTTTATACCCAGATATTCAAGATTGTTAGACATTATGTAGACAAAGTCTTCTACTAACTATTATTAGGAGAACTAACTTGAGATAAAAATGATTTATTTTTTATTCTTTATTTTGAATTCTTTGATAAGAAGTGCCATGATTTGAAGTTATGATATTTCTGGCTATTATTTTTTTACCTTTGTTGTGTTTTGATTTAAACCTGGTTTTAGAAAAGTAAATTTTTTGTAGCATTAAGTTATAAAAAATATTGTAGATCTTTTTTTAGCTCACAACACCTACGCCACTGGGTGGACCACAACACCTTGAAAAAATTAGAAGTAACCCGTATCCTAAAAATGTCTGCCGACCCCTGCTCTGGACCAGTGTTTCCCACAGGGGGCAATTCGATTGTTAAGAGGAGCAATTAAAAAATGGACTCGTCCATAGTTTAAGGGGACAAAGGACATTCAAATTTTCTTCAAGAAGTCGAAATTTTTGGAAATTTCACTTTTTATTCCTAAAAATAAAGAATGATGTAAGTGATGTATACGCAAAAAAATATTAAATTTATGTATTTTAAATATCTTATAAAGAATTTTCGCTGTAGACATGGACATTTAAATGCTTTAAAGGGCATTTAAATAGCTGACACATAACGTTTTCCAAATCTTTTTTGCACACGTCAGGGAACTAATTCATTTTATTTTTTACTGTAGAAACGGCAACAGGTATATTGTTCTTCCAGTGAATGGCAACAACACTTGCTTTCAGCTTTGCTTATACACAGTCCAGTCACATTAATGTGACCATCTGTCAAAAGCCAGAATAACCACCTTTCGCAGAGCGGACTGCTGCGAGACGTGCAGGAAGAGAGTCACATAGGTCCCTGAAGGTGTTCTCTGGGATGTTGAGCCATGCCGACTCTAATGCCGTGGCCAGCTGCGCTAGATTACGCGGTTGAGGATCCATGGCGCGAACAACTCGATCGAGATGGTCCCACAGATGCTCGATTGGGTTTAAGTCAGGTGAGTTTGCTGGCCAGGGGAGGACGGTAAACTCATCCTGGTGCTCTTCGAACCACGCACGTACACTGGCAGCTGTATGGCACCTCGCATTGTCCTGCTGGAAGATGCCATCATCCTGAGGAAAAACAATGCGCATGTAGGGGTGAACATGGTCCGCAAGGACAGATGCGTACTTGTATTGATCCATTGTGCCTTCCACAATGATCAGTGAACCTAGAGAATGCCAGGAAAACATTCCCCAGACCATAATGCTCCCGCCTCCAGCTTGGACCGTTCCGGCAATGGTTGCAGGGTGGTTCCTTTCAGAGGTTTCACGCCTTATACGCCAACGTCCATCTGTCCGATGGAGCATAAAACGCGATTCATCCGAAAACGCAACCTGTCGCCACTCAGTGGACGTCCAGCTGCTGTACTGGCGTGCAAATTCTAGCCTTCGCCGTCGATGAACAGCAGTCAGCATAGGTGCACGAACCAGGCGTCTGCTTCGGAGGCCCAGACGCAGCAATGTTCGCTGAATAGTACTTTGGGAGACACTTTTGGTAGCCCCTTGGTTCATTTTGGTGGTCAGTTGCTCAACGGTAGCCCGTCTATCTGCCCGAACGCATCTCCGCAACCGTCGTTCGCCTCTGTCATCTATGGCCCGTGGTGCACCACATTTGCCACGTCGCTGATTTTGGACAGTCCCATTTTGCCATGCACGGTACACTTTTACCACGGCGGCACGCGAACAGTTCACAAACTCAGCCGTTTCGGAAATGCTTCCACCCTTGGCCCGAAAGCCAATGATCATGCCCTTTTGGAAGTCGGATAAATCGCTTCGTTTCTGCATTACGCCAACGATTGAAATGTTTTCCGAAGCCCTCACACACCCTTTATATACGCTCAACTGCACTGTGCTGCCACCTGCCTTCTGTGATTGATTATTTAACTCTGACATGGAAAGTACGTGGTGTTCACATTAATGTGACTGGACTGTGTATTTAGCGGTGTGACAAAGTTTTTAATTGATCTTATATTTATTTGTTTCATCCCTTAGTGAAATGAATAATGCAAGCAAGAAAAAAGTTCGTCATTATGCGGAGGAATATTTAAAATTTGTTTTCATACCCGCTGTACACGACGAACGGTCAACTTTTTGTCTTTTATGCCAACACACCTGACCAACAAATCAATGAAACGAGGTCGTCTTGAGGCTCATTTGAAGGCGAATGGTAATGCTCATATTAATTCAGACTTGAATTATTTTCAAACTTTAAAGAAACGTTTTGAAAGAAGAGTAACATTAAAGTCTCTATATACTGCTCATAATGCAACTATTAATCATACTCTTGAGGCTATTTATCAATTTTTATTACTCATCGCTAAATCTGGGAAAAGTTATACTATAAGCTATAATCTAATCAAACCGTAAAACGGTTTTTAACGGTTTCTTAAAACGGTTCTAGAAAAGATGACGAAGACGTTAAAACTATGCCACTAAGTAACAATATTGTTAGCAGAAGAATAGATGAAATGAGTGAAGATATTCAAATACAACTTGTGGAAAAGCTGAAAACAAGAAAATTTTCGCTGCAAATGGATGAATCAACTTTAAGAGACAGTGAAACCGTACTTATAACTTACATAAGATATAAAAATAAAGCTGATTTTTCCAAAGAAATGTTCTGTAAATCATTAGAAAGCACCACTACCTGCAGATGGAGTTATAGTAAGCTAAAAAATTACTTTGATGTCAAAAATATACCAGTGAAAAATAGTATAACATCTTGTTCTGCAGATGGTGCTCCTATTATGATGGGGAAGAAAAAAGGTTGCTTAAAACTGATGAAAGATGAGAATCCAGAAATGCTACTTGTGTATTGTGTTATTCAGAGGAAAAATCTGGTAGCTAAAGCCATTTAACCTGCTACAAATGAAGTACTAAATTTATTTGTAAAGTGTATCAATTCTATTAAAGCCAGTGTCAAATGGGAACGTCTGTTGAAGTTATTTTGGAAAGAGCCAAATGAAAATCATGTGAGACTTCACACTGAAGTCAAAGAAAATTTATGAAAGTATTTGATACTCTTTGTGATTTTTTAAGCTTCAAACCTGAAATGAAAAATCTATTAACCGTCGATGGTAAGGCATTTGGGAGTTATTTAGCCGATATCTTGGAAAAACTAAAGATATTAAATAAACAACTCCAAGGAGCAAATGAAACGCTTCTCGATGCAAATGTGAAGATATTTGATTTCATTACCTTTATTGAATTATGTCAGGCATATATTTACAACAAATGCAACAAAATGGGCAAGGGAAAACTATTGTTACGTTTTCATCTTCATATTTACCTGAATAGGGATTTAGTGCCATAAAAAAAAAGCTGAATATAATAAAACGGAGAGACTTGAGACTGAAGTTAATTAAATTGGAACCTGACATAAAATCTCTTTGCAGCAAGTATCAAGCGCAAGGATCTCACTAAACTTAAATAATAAATAATTGCTAATACTTAAAGCAATGCAGAAAAAACTTTCATTAAAATTATTTTTTCTATGAATTTCAGTTCTCCATTATATGTTTTGAAAGTTTACTTACCGTGTTTGCTCACAAAATTGCCTAGTAATTTCATCATAAAACCTATCATTCAGGTTTCTTACGTAGACATTTCAGTTTTTGAATATTAAAAAATTATGTATATGCTAGGGAGAGCGCAAGAATTTTTAGAGAGGATTATATGGGGCAGAGCACAAAAAAGATCGGGAAACACTGCTCTAGAATGTGTCGAGAAGATAAACATCGACAGAAAATTAAACGTTAACATCACATTCGTAAGTGCTACCGACCATCACATGGCATATAAACCTATTCGGAATGAGTGATGAAGGAGTTAAAGTTAAACCTGTCCACGAAATCATAGCTCAAGACGATATCACAGTACCAGCAAGAACAGAATTTTTACTTCCTGGATCCAAAGATGGAACATGATTAGGATTATTAGAATGAATGGAATTATTAGAAATTATTAGGAAGAATGATTAGGATGAAGTTATTAGAAAAGGTGAAGTGTTTGTAGCATGTATACTAGTGACATGTGTTAAACAAAACAGTGATCATCCAAAACCCGTGTCTGCGGAGAGCGTAATATCGGAGATATTGCGGAGTGAACAACTAAGCGATGACAAGAGGAATGCTGCCGAACGTATGATTCAAGAATTTCAAGATCATTTCTTCCTTTCGTTTTCTAACGTGGGTCGAACCAGTTTGACACAGGATAGAATGGATACATGGGATCAACCACCAATCAAGCAACATCCAAGACGTCTACTGAGTACTAAACAAGAAGAGGTAGAAAAACGTCTAAAGGATATGCAAGAAAGCGACATTATCGAAACGTCGATCGGCTAGTCCTTGGGCCTCTCCATCGTCCTGGACAGAAAGAAAGACGGCTCAACTAGATTTTTCGTTGATTATCGCGGTTGAACGAGGTTACGAAGAAAGACAGCTACCCTGTTCCTAGAATTGACGACATTTTGAACACTTCCTGGAAGCAAGCGGTTTTAGACGTTTGATTTAAAGAATGGATATTGGTAGGTAGAGATACATCCTGATGACCTAAAAAAAGACGGCTTTTACTACCGGACAAGAACTTTGGCAGTTTAAGTTGAAGCCGTTTGGCCTATGTAATGCGCCGGCAACATTTCAACGTCTTATGGAGATCATTGTGTAAACCATTGTGTCTTATGGAGACCATGTGGAGAGGTCTTTCCTACGCAGCCTGTCTGATGACATCATCATCGTCGGGAAGAATTTTGAAGAACATTCAGAAAATTTTAAAAAGGTGCTTCAGAAAACGAAAGGAGCGAGTCTAAAGTTGAGTCTCCCCAAATGTAAATTGTTGGATAGAGAGTTCGGATATTGAGAGTTCTTTCAATGAGGTCTCAGAAAATATTAGAACTCAGAAGGATTAAAAAGCCCTAGTTTATGACGCCAGGTCTTTTAGATTGAAATATAAAGGGGAAATATGCATTGGATTTGCCGATTTAATAAATGCAGTAGAAGTATTCTTGTTATGTACAGATGAGAAAGTGATACCTTAAGTCGCGCGCGCACAAGAGATGAAGCAAAAGAACTGAAGTACAGAAACATAAAATTAGTTGTTTTAGAAGATTATCGGGAAGAATTAACAATCATTCCAACTGTATATAAAGAAACCATTGCCCATGCCATAGCTAAAGGTTTAGATTTCGTTATTAGTGTACTGAACTTGAATGGACAAAATCATCAATGCACAGAAATCAGTATAAAGCTCTTGAATATTCAGATGCTGTAGAAAACATCGTAATTCCAAAAAAAAATATTCTGAAAACGTTTTATTATTTGATGTTGCTCAGAAGAATAGAATTCTTTGAATCGGAACCTACAGTGATGAGAAAAAGTTTAACATAAACTGAAAATTGCCTTGGTGACGGAACCTTCAAATCATGCGTATTGCAGTTTATAGTATTCGAGTAGAAGTTGTAAGTTCTGATGACATCACAAATATAATGCCGGTTACATATGTGTTTCTTCCTGATAAAAAGGAAGAAATATACGAGAGGATTCTTTTTCTTGTTTTGAGTAAGAAAATAACATCTTGATTCCCAAAACCGTTAAGGCTGTTTTAGGAACGGCTTCAGTCGGCACAGCCCTGAAGGATGATTGCTATCCCTTGACTTGACAATAATACTTCGGTGTGGGCCCGTGGGGATGCAGAATACAAAATTAAAATGTCCGATTAAACCTTGGCTCACTCTTAACTTATAAACATTCGCAAAGAAATCGTAAATAACAGAACTTTATGCCGTCCATGTTAAATTGCAACAGGGAAACTAAGCTAGAGTAATAGTCAGCCTAAGCTGGCAAGAGCGGTCTGAAAAACTCAAGAACCTGAAAGCTGATTTATGATCTTACGAATTTTGTGTATGAGTAAGTAATTTTAGTGAAATTATATGTAAAATTGCAGTATCTCTTGCATTATGTAACATGAAAGGTCTCAAGATAGTGAAACTCCTTGGGAAAAATAAGGTTACAGGGGCAAATCCATTTAACATTGAAGTAAATGGCTGTCTCTTCAGTTCAAGGTGCGATGATTTTGGCAACTAATTTTTGTCGTCAAATTTGGAGAAAAATCGCCAAACTCGGCAACATTTTGGTACCAGCCCTGTATAACTGTAATTGGTCTGATCCCTATACGTAACTGTAAATGTGCCCAGCTCTACATTTAAGTGTAATCGTATATACCTTTCAGCAATTTCGAGAATTCAAAGGTACGGGAAATTTCTTTGACGGATGGGGAAAAACTGTATGAGACAGAAGAGAGCATCAGTTCTGAATTTTTAGCTCAGAGTTTAGTTCGGAATATTGAGAGATCTCCGTGTAAGCTTCGCTCTTTACATGTTTACATTGCATTGCGTTTGACGCTGTTAGTAGTTTGAAGTGATTTGTGTTGTGTCATACTGAGAAGAGCTGTAAGTGTACTATTGTGAAAAATTCGAGAACTGTAAAGGGTTTCTTTTGAGAAAATAAATTTTATCAAGTTGTCATCGGTTCTTTGTGCATTCAATATGAACTCGTACAAGTAACAATACTTCAGCTAATTTGAGTTCTGGTGGAAGTTGATGAAAGCAGAAGTTATAAAGTCAAATTATAAGAAAACAACAGAGTAATTAAAATATAGCTTTACACCAATAAATAGGCCTAACACTGCACAGAAATATTTTGCAACTAATTCACAGACCTCATATTTTTCATGCTTTGTGGACCTGTGTACGCAGTTATCTTGTAAATTAATTTAATAGCATTTTTTAAAGCATGTCCTATACTTCAATTATTCATTAATGGGAAGTATTCTTTGCAAGCCTTCTGCTCGTGCGATCTAATGAAAAAAAGTGAACACTTGCTTCTTGAATAAATAAATCGTTTCTTTATTAGGTTGTAGAGACTAGAGACATTAGGTTATTTCGAAGCATTGTAGAGGCATTAGGTTATTTCGGAAGCAGGAATGATGAAAAATGTGCAACGCCTTCGCCGAGAATCGAACCACGGACCTCTCGGTTAGGCGTCGAGCATGCAGACCACTATACCACGAAGGCATGCGAAGAAGGGGGGGAGAAATATGCAAAATTTTTCCTGTAACATTAATTTAGAACGGAATAGTAGTATATTAAGTTATCAAGTCTTCCTTGTTGCTATTTTGCTATTTGATATCAGATCTTTTTTTTAATGTATGTATTGCACCTTTTTTAATTTTTCCATTTTTTAAAACTTTTTATATGCCTTAATTTTGGGAAATTTTTATTAGAACTTTTTCCGAAGCGTTAGACTGTAAGCTAAAACTTTCAGATTGCAGTGTTTTTCGTTTGCATAAAACATTTTAATAAACATTTATAGAATTATAAATTATTGGTTTCGTTCACTTGCAGTACTTCATCTAATATTTTACTTCTTCTCTTTATTGAGCTCCTAGCATAATTGTTATTAATATTTTCAGTGAAGCGTTTGAGGTGCAGACGTCTGACAGCTAAGCATGTATAAAAAGACTTATATACAAACCAAGCAAGCAGAGTAATTTGATATAAATTTCGTTGCGTTGGTAAATTGAGGGCAATGTCTTGATATTAGAGACGTCTGGTATGTAATAGTCCTTGGACATGATCCAAAAGTATGCAATGAGGTCCCAACTTTTCGGAAAGAAGACAGTGCGTCGAAGGAAAGAGATTACTGGAATGATCTTGAGTCCAAAATATTCAGCAAAAAAGGAAAATTTAATTGAAAATGGTAATTTTTCTTATTTGTAGGGTCAAATGACAAGAGTATATCAGTAAGTGAATAATCAATAATGATAAATTCGTATTACTACGGATTTCATATTTATTTGGCTATTTATTTAGAATTGTAATTAAAATTGTTTTATTTTTCCGTGCAACGCAGACGATTTAGCTACGCCGGAAAAGTAAAAATACGAGAGTGCATGTATTTAATATTTAATAAATAAATATCTCATAATTATTGTTACCATCCGCAAATATCGAGAAAAATTGAGGTTTTACCAGAATATTCTAGTAAATAATTAAAAAACTTATAAAAGCCGAATTGAAACACCCCATCTCAGTTGTAGTTGTAGCTGTTATAAGCGAATTGTTTGTTTACTTAATGCTGTGATTGATTGCAGCGAATGCGCTGTGAGATTGGATTAATTTTATTTGTTTTGAAGTGAATTCTGTTTAACGTTTGAGATATTTTGATATTGTACTAATATCTCTGAGGAAATATTTCAGCACTTTGTTTTATTTCTTGTGAAAAGAATAAATTTTGTTAACTTTTTTTTTTAGCGACGGGTGCATTCAATTCATTACGAACCCGTACGCACGCAACAGTATTCTTTTAATAATTAATACTAAAATTTTGATAAATCTGAATCAAAAGGAAAACGATTAAACTTCAGTATTTTATAATTAGCCTTAAAAGAATATTGTATGAAAAAAACAACTCAAATCTTATCCTAGGTTAACTTTCAAATAAGAAAATCGAAGCAAAGAATATATTGCTGTCATCAGCATACTTATCAGCGCAGTAGTGTGAATCATTCCAAATTATCAGGATTGTTATTTATTACTTTATCAGGACTTCTGAATAATATATAACAACAACTGTTATTTCATATCAAGAGATAATAACTTATTTTATGCCACAAGTGTCTTAAATAACACCCTATAAATAAGTGCAGTGCAAAATTTCTAACTCTTCTTGGCACTCTGTTGTCTGCATAAATAGATTGCGTTAATATATGCCTCTCTCTCTATATATATATATATGTGTGTGTGTGTGTGTAAAATATAAAATATGAAACAAAATTAATAAAACAAATTCTTAAACTTAATTGGAACCAATTGACAATAGACCTTTAAATTCCTAATTCAAGGTTACGTTGTGCACCATTTTGCGTCACTCTGCAGCATGTTAGGTCACTTTTCCTTGGGATTTCTCTGCATTGCGAAAACCTTTGTTGAGTCGTTGCTCAAAATTAAAACAGACTTGCTGAGATTATATATATTACTGCATTATTGCGCATCACTTTGCTGCTGCTTACTCTGCCAAAAAAAGTCACGTCTCTTTGCTAAACTTCTTTTCATTTATTACTAAAATATAAACTGCTTGTATAGAAGTTGTGGAGAGCGTTTAGCAGCCCTAGTGTTGTACCAATTTAAGCAAAAGTGTTTTCTGAATATATGTTCCTGTTCAAAATGCTTTTTCAGTACGAATGAAACTGTAGAGCTGTTCAGTTTGCTGATGGCTTATTTCTCCTGTAAATTTATTTATATTCTCCCCAAGTTGTAGTTCTATAGATGCTAATGTGGTAGGAATTTCCGACATTCTCGGAGTACTGGAGTTCTATAACACTCCTGACTTGGCTACATGAATTAATCTAACACTTGGCGCTATTAATCAAACTGGGCTGTCTGTGACTGAACTTATATAGTCAAGACTATTGAAGGACTGTGACACTATACCTATCCACAGGTGTCTACTGCTCTCTCAGTAACTTATGCTTTTTTATTTTATTTCTCCACAAATTAGTAAGGTTATCATCGCATTTTCCAGGATTGAGGAGGTTGTAGTCACATTCGTATGATCTGTAGTCGTCGTTGTAGTGTCCGTTTTCTTATTTGAACTATCTATTTTAGAATCTAATTTGGCTGGAATTGTTTTAGGTTGATTTCCTTTTCAAGAGCTGACTGAAGATCTTATAGAGGATTGTTATATCTTTTATTGGATTCTAACTGTAAATCAAAGGTATGTCTATTTTTTGGTGTTTCTGCTTCAGTAATAATAGTTGAAAACTGACTTGTCAGTGATCTAAGGATTTCGCAGATTTCCTTAACTTATGCTTTGCGAACTTCATTAAAATGTTGTATAAGAAACTATTTTAAGCAAGTCTTTTAGTTAATGGTACGTAAAAGTTAAAATAGATTTTATGGTACTTAAGTATTAGAGCAATCACCTTGGAGGAGTCTGGCGATTTTTTACAGATATTAAGGTGATTCAGTGAATTTCCGGTTTGCAACTTACAATGGATATTGGTTACTTAAAGAACTGTTATGTGCATGATTGACAGAGTTTGGCGACTTTTAGAACATGGTTGTGATACTATGTAAGTGCCGATTTTATAATTTAGTAATTTGGATACAGAAAAAAAATACTGAGAAGTTTTCTAAGTCCCAATTAGCTCATTTTTTATAAAAATAAATTAATAATGTAGAATAGAACTGTCATCAAGAAAGGTGTAAGGTTTGTCCTAATTTTATAACAGTTATTTTAAGTTTATGCATCTTTCCAATCCCTCCTAGCTTCAGATTACAATATTCTACCACAATCTATTTTCAGAAACACGGTTAATGTAAATGAGTAAGAATAGTATTGTTACGTGTGTACGGGTTCGTTATATACTGAATGTACAAGTCGTTAAAATGTTTACAAAAATTTATTCTTTCCACAAGAAATAAATTAAAATGCTGAAATATTTCTTCACAGATCTTCGCATAATATCACAATATCTCAAACGTTTAGCAAAAACTCAGTTCAAAACAGGTAAAATAATTCTATCTCACAACGAAATCGCTACAATCAATACAGCATTAAGTAAACAAACAGCACTTCGCTTTTTACAGCTACAACTACAACAGAAACAACAACAACTGAGATGAGAATGGCGAGGACTGTGGTTCGAAAAACAGGGTGCATGGGTCAAAGGACCCTACCCCTCATCGAATGCATAAGTGTGATTCTAATAAATTGGCAAGTACAAAATAACTTAAAAATAAGTATAATAGATTTTTTTTTTAAAATATATAATTATATATATGAAAGGTACTAATTAAAGTAAGTAAAAACAAAAGGAAGGGGAGGGCTATTATCAATAACTTGCCCTATGAAAAGTAAAATTTAAAAGTAAATAAAGCCTTTCAAAATTCCACGAAAAAACCGAAAATGCCTGTTTAGAAAGAGAAGGCCGCTGAGCTGGTGACACACTAATTATATGCGTAAAGAAAAAAAATCATGATGTTAGGTAACATGCGAATACAGAGGTGCACTCAATCCGATTAAATGTATAAAAATATAGAACAGGAGAGGAATACAATGCAAATAACACTTGATAAATACAAAATACAGTAATGCAACAGAATTGTCGTACAAGTCATTACAACAGAGTAATAGGCATTAGTCAAGATTAACATTTAAGATAGCCCGAGGGCGTCTAACATTGACAATATCATTGACATCATAGTCATAAATGGTCATGGTGGGATTGTTAAGATCCCCTAGACCTTCAAAAAACTTACGTGCCAGACGGCAACAATAACTTTTAATATATTCAATTTTAAGTTCGTCATGCAAGCGCTGATTTCTAATGTACCATGGGGCACATACTATTTGGCGTAGAACACTGTTCTGCGCTGTTTGTAGTTTTTTGCGAATAGACTTACAAGAGTACGCCCACACAGGGCAAGCATAACAAATAATAGAACGCAACAAGGATTTATAAATAAGTAACTTATTATCTATAGATAGAACGGAGTTTCGAGAAATTAAGGGGTAAAGTATTTTTTGACGTACTCGAAACTTTTTAAGACTACTTGTAATATGTGGGTTCCATGATAACCTTTTGTTGAGGATCACCCCAAGATAAGGGACTTGCTTGGCCCAGGGGATGGTCTCTCCATATAACTGTAAATTTTTAGGAGTTTTCACTTTTTTGGTGAACAGGATGGCTGCCGTTTTATCAACGTTTATCTTGATTTTCCACTTCACTAGCCAAGTCTCTAGTAATTGTAAGTGGTTTTGTAATCGTTGAATTGCTGAACCAATAAATGCACTTTGTGTGAGGATCGCAGTGTCATCAGCATACATTGCGAGTGTCGTGTCAGGTGTGGTGGGGATGTTATTCACGTATATGTTGAATAATGTGGGGCCCAAAAGGGACCCCGGGGGGGACTCCAGCCTTTATGGGTCTGGGTGTTGAAAGTGTGCCTGTGACAAAGTGTCTACCGGTCAGGTAGGATTTAATTATGTTAATGATGTAGCCTGGGAGACCCAGACAGTGTAATTTGTATATAAGGGGATCCAGCCATACACGGTCGAAGGCCTTAGCGACGTCTATAACTGAGATGAGGTGTTTCACCTCGGCTTTTATAAGCTTTTTAATTATCAATAGAACAATCACGATATTCTAGATTTT
>KK116053.1:163133-184841 GCA_000611955.2 Stegodyphus mimosarum | reverse complement strand
CCGAATTGGTAGGGAATAATTGAGTTGTTCTGCTCCAGATGCTCATTGACTTTTTTAAGAATAACTGCTTCCACCACTTTGCTTAGCGTAGACAGTAGACTTATTGGTCGATATGATGCTGGTTCTGTCGCAGGCTTATTGGGTTTAAGAAGTGGAACCACTTTGGCAAGCTTCCAGGTCTTCGGGAAATGTTGCATCTTCAGAATAATATTGATGATCTTCGTTAGGTAGCATATGGTTTTAGGAAGAAAATGTTTAATCATGCAATTGGTTATTCCATCATATCCAGGGCTCTTGTTTTTCTTCAATCTCTTGATATATCCAGAGACCTCCGACGGCATGACTGTGATGATGTTGTCTGTGTAGGGACTTGTTGTGTAGTTGTTGTGAAAACTAGAAATGAAGTGATCTGTGTTTGTGTCACCAATGTTGTTAGTGCAAAACTGAGATTCCAGATGCGTAGCTAAAAGTTCTGCTTTCTCAGTTTCAGTGTAGTGGATTCTTTGCGGGCCTTTAAGGGGCGGAATGAATGTGTGGCATTTTGTATACCTTTTCACCGCTTTCCACAGAGAATTATCCTCCACAGAAAGGGATTCAAGGTATCTGGTCTAGCTGTGTTGTGCATGTACATTAGTAAGAGACTTGACAGCTTCACATAGGCGATTTAACTTCCATTTATCATCAGGATGGCGTGTACGTTGAAACTGTCGTCTGGCAGCGTTTCTTTAACTGAGATGAGGTGTTTCAACTCGGCTTTTATAAGCTTTTTAATTATCAGTAGAACAATCACGATTTTTCTAGATTTTTCTGGATGGCAACAGTAATTACGAGATATTTATTTATTAAGCATTAAATGCACGCGCGCTTTTATTTTTATTGTTATTTGTTTTTTTCGATGTAGCTTTCTCTTCAAAAATCGTCTGCGTTGCACGGGGAAATAAAAAGGAACTTTAATTACAGTTCTAAATAAGTAGTCAAATAAATGTGAAATTCGTAACAGTATTTAAGTCGATATTTTCACTGAGTTCGTTAGAGATCCCGAGTTTCTGACTAGCGCGCGTTTGCCTTTGGCTATGTCTCTCTCTAACAATAGCTCTCTCTAACAATAGCTCTCTCTAACAATAGCTCTCTCTAAGCTATTGCTACGCTCGGCCGTACTTTAAGCCCTTGATTGGTTTTGCCGGCTTAATTGAGATTTAGGGGCCAACTACTTAGAATCTGGATAGCTTCGGCTATATGTTTCAGTTAGCTTTAGTTAAGCTTAGTTAAGTTTAATTTCATACTAATTTGAGTTCAAGCCCAAGGCGAGGCTTTGCTGTACGCTCCGAGTTGGGAGCTGATTGTGTTATATTTATTTTGAGAAATAAAGGGTAGTTAACCCTTCTTGAGTCTTACGTCTCTGTTTACACACTTAAGCGATTATTCGCTTATCGGTGTTAGGGGTTTTCGATTATTGAACTGTGAAATAAGAAGGTAAAACTCCACGAAGGTTATGTTATTTATTACTTAAAATTTTGTTGATATTTTATGCATTTACCTAATAGAAAATTGACTAGTTGAGTTAATCCGTTGCTATTTATTATATAATTTATTTGCTTCTTAATGAGCTGTATCTAAGATACTGTTGATATGTTACTTTGAAATTATTATATGACAACGCATTAATGGCGGATGTTAGATTTGTTTATTAAAATTTTAAAATAAATGCTGTTCTAAAGATATTTTTTGACTACATAAACTATAGAAAGAATAAAGAGCTCAAGGAGAATGTGATGTTGGGTGGGGAGGGTGTGATTGTGGAAATTAATGAAATTAAATCTGGTAAACAAAAATATTATAGAGTAAAAGAATCGAAAGGAGATGTGTGTTTGGATTGCTTGAGAGAGGGACGGATGAATGTGTGTTTAGAGTGGTTGAAAGCAGAAATGCCGAGTTATTGTTAGAAATTATTTAACAGAATGTCTTGTGAGGATCAATCGTTATTTCCGACTGCTGAGAAGCGGATAGCTGCCTAGAGTCTGAAGGTTATGCGCACCTAAAAATGAATCATGGTTTGTGTTTTAAAGATCCGGAAACAAGTGCACGTACCAACAGTACTGAGGGGACTTTAGGGCAATTAAAAGAATTCTCCATGGTATTGGACAGGCAACAGGAAAGTTCGATTCGTGTCTGGCGGAGTATATGTGGAGAAGCCAGAAGCATCTAACACCTGCAAATTACTGCAGATAGTTCTGAGTTAGAAGTCGGCAATATATTCTACTAAAGGAGAGGATTGAAGGTAAGTTTCATTTATTGTTATTGGTTAAAGTGAAATTTGGGATACATGCCAAATATGTCGATTTTGATGTACAGTAGAAGTCCATTAGTCCGGCATCCAACAGTCCGGAATGCCCGATAGTCCGGCATCGCTCCGGAAAATTGTAAAAATTTTGGTTTTCTCCAAAAGTGTGTCTTTAAAGCAAATAAAACCGCTCGAGAGCTATTCGGAAGTTTTCGGGGTAGTTCGAGATCATCCGGAAGCGCTCGGTATTGTTCGGAAACAATTAGCGGCCGGCTAGTCTCAGCTGTCACAACAAATTCAGGTGCAGTGCAGCTCCGTTAATCAATCACGAAGCGTCTTCGCCATTTTTTTGTGCGTTGTTGTTTTGTGTCCTTTCACATCGCAGTAAACGTAACTTTTGAAACTGTTTATAAAAAAAGTGATTTTCGTTCTAACTGTACAGTGACCATGTTTTCAAAACCTAAGCCTTCGAGTTCAAAAGGAGAGAAACGAAAACACGTAACACTGACTCTCAATCAGAAACTAGAAATCATCAAACGGCTAGAAAAAGGCGAGAATAGAAATGTTTTAATGAATGAGTTTAATATTGGCTCATCAACTATTTATGACATTAAAAAACAAAAAGATGAACTAATGAAGTTTGCTTCTCAATCGGTAACAACTGAAAAATTGGCTTCTAGAAAAACATTAAAAAAACCAAAACTGGAACAGCTAGATAGTGTATTGTTCAAATGGTTTAGTGCAGTACGTTCTGAAGGAAAGCCGGTAACAGGGCCAATGATTGTTGAAAAGGCAAAGAAATTCGGCCAAGATTTAGGAGTTGCTGAAAGTGAATGTAATTATTCTGATGGTTGGCTCAGAAACTTTAAGTTTCGGCATGGAATTCGAAGACTTGATGTAACTGGAGAAACCCTTTCAGCAAACCAAAACTCTGCAGAAAAATACAAAGACGAGTTTGAGAAAATCGTGGCTGATAATGATTTAACACCTGAACAGATTTACAATGCTGATGAAACAGGGCTATTGTGGCGATGTTTACCAACATCTACACTAGCTGGGGGAGGAGAAAAAGCAGCCAAGGGTTTTAAAAAAAACAAAGACAGATTAACCGTTTTGCTATGTGCTAATGCGTCTGGAAACCACCGAGTGACCCCTTTTGTGATAGGTAAATCTGCAAAACCCAGGGCTTTTAAGAATGTTACACACTTGCCTGTCCAATACGATGCTCAATCAAATGCGTGGATAACTGCCGCCCTCTTTAAAGACTGGTTTTTTCACCACTTTGTGCCTGAGGTCAAGGAATCATTCAAAAGCCTTGGTCTACCAGAAGATACTAAAGCCATCCTTCTTTTGGACAATTGCAAAGCCCATCCGCCAGTAGATGAGTTAGTTTCTGGAAATATTGTTGCTACTCTGCTCCCACCTAACGTAACATCTTTGATTCAACCCATGGACCAAGGGGTTATTCAAAATTTTAAATGCTTTTATAGAAGGTCTTTTATTCAAGGCCTGTTAAATGCCGACTGTGACGTGACTGATTTTCAAAAAAAGTTTACAGTAAAAGATGCCGTCTATGCTATTGCACAGTCTTGGAACCAGGTAAAAAATACAACACTCCAAAAATGCTGGAGAAAACTTTGGCCAGCTGCAAACCCTGCATCTGACCTAACTCTACAGACTGATGAGGAAGAAAACCATCAAGACGCTCTGACCAAAGTTTTGGATGTCGTTAGAAGTACTGACAATCCCTTGAAAAACCTGCCTGAAGATGAGGTAGAGGAGTGGCTTTTAATCGACGAGAATGAGCCTGTTGAACAAGAACTAACCGATGAGGACATTATCAACATTGTAGTAAACCCTCAGCCTACTCAAAATCTTGAAGAAAATGACTCAGATGCCGAAACGGAAGAAAAGGAAAAAATCAGCTGGGCAGAAGCTGCAGAATCACTAAATAAGTTTATCTCTTTTGCTGAGGCTAGTACTAGCTACAGTGCTTCAGAAATTATTGATTTCCATATCATTAGAAATAAATTTTATACTAAACGCCAAAAGTCAAGAACACAAAAAGACATTCGTGACTTTTTTAAATCTAAGTGAAATATGTTTTACAGTACGTGTACATACATTATATGAAATGTAAAATAAACTTTGTTGTATGTATTTGCATACTGTATTTTTAGTTTAATTATTAACCTAATTGTTCTTATAATTACCGCCCGATAGACCGGAATTTTCGGTAGTCCGGCACCGAGCCGGTCCCGAACGTGCCGGATTATCGGACTTCTACTGTAATGTAATTACTTTATTCTTGTAGCTTTATTTTCATCGTTGGGATACTTTTCTGGAAACGTTATTTTGTACAACTCGAATTAATGGGAGTTAGTTTTACGTGATCCCGAATTTGTGATATTCTTTGAACTTTTTAATTGAAAACAGATTGCTGTGTACATGGGAAGAACAACACTAACGCATCTTATATTATGTGCAGTGTTTAATGTATCGTTTGTGTATTTCAAATTTGTATTGTTGTTTTAATGTAAATTATATTTTAATCGTCCTTTTTTATATTTAAATTGTATTTTTAATTTTTTTTTATATGTTGATAATGTTTTCCGACTTACAATAAATATCAATACTTCAATGATCTTTTTAAGAACAGTAGGAAAACTGCAAACTTGGATTCGTTAAGTAACTTTTACCTTATTATTTTAATAGGTATTGTTTGCTATCATAATTTCAGTTGATAGTATGTTTTTTACTTGAAACATTGCCTCTCCTTTTTTTATTGTTCTAAATTTGTAGTGTTTATATTTTTATTATAATTTTCTTATTGCGGAAAATTAGATTTTTAGTCCAAAGGGGCTTTGTTCATGAAGAACTATTGTTTTCGTTTTGCGATTTTGCGTTGAATCACTCTGAATGCCCGTTTCACTTTTCAAATTGTTGCCACGAAATATTATCGCCAAGGTATTATATTTAAAGAAATTAAATAATGAAGAATCTGCATAAATGTATTAATGTTTCTCGCATTGTGATAAAACAACGGTACCCAAAGCCATCAAATTTTGAAGGACTTAATCCTTCTGCGAATATGGGCATCGGAAGGTCAAATTTGAAACTGAAATTTGTTTTATTATCGATTTCATATTTTATAAAACTTTGACGAATTTTTGAGTAACAAACTCGAGGATTTCAAAGCGAGCAAATGGCAACGTTGTACAGAAAAAGCATTTTTATCTGCACTGCGTGAGATTCTGTATCGGAAATTCTAAAGATATAATGAATTTAAAATTATTTTGCGATATTTCTCTTGAATTGAATTTTATGGTTTAAGTGCGAAGAACATGATATTTAATAAATAAAGGTAACACAAATGTTTAAAAAACGCCCCTTTGGACGTAATTTAAAATCTGAAACCTTTCATATTTCTTTTCAGTTATTGTTGCGTAGAACTCTAGTATACGCACAGAGAATATAACGTGATTTAGTAGTTGGAGAAACAATGATATGAAAGCAGTGTACAATGTCATTTTCTATAAGAATATTTCTCTGCTTTTAATTGATGCTAAAATTTAAAATAAAAAAAAATAATGAAGATTGTCTCAAACTAAAAGGAAAGAATTTAACTATCATATTATATAGAACAACTGCACCGTTTAAATACTAAATAAACATGTATTAATTGCATATTACCATTAATTTATAATGACCATGTCTAGTTGATTGATTTCAGTTCAGGTTTGCATCCACTGTTTTGTTTACTTGTATATCTATCTGAAAACAAACAGGTGATTATGTGTCATTAATTTTTCCCAACTCATTTTTTCTATACCATAGTAAAATATTGTATTTTATCAGGTAGCTTACCTTTCACACTAATTAAAAATAAATCAATTCTAATCAGAACACACTCTCATAAAATATTCACCTACATTTTTGTATTTTTTAATTTATTCTGAAGTGGGTGGTCTTATTTTCGAGTGAATACGGTGGCAATTTTTTCTGAATTTTGTATAATTTTAACTGACATCTTTCTGTTTAAATAAATTGACTTAATTGTATTTTTTTAAAAACAAGTTTGAGTTCAAAGTTAGCAGATCTACCTTGTTAGATATAATTTAAAATTATCTTCTAACTTCTATATTGTAAATTATCTTCTATCTCACAGAGAAAAAGACGTACCAGTTGTCAAATGGTAAACTCTTTGAACACTGGTAGTTCGACTTGGGTTCAAATCCTAGCCAATGGTGTGGCTGCTCCCTTCCCTTAAGCAGATAGTCCTCGACTGTTTTTGCCATAAGCTAAAGAATCCAATCCAGTCATAAAAGAAAAGTCTGTATAAAAAAGGCATTAAAATCTTTAAAATGTGATGTGTAAGTGAATAAATTTTTTCTTGGCGGAAAAAGGGTCTGAACAATCGCAATATTTTTCCTAAGCTTTACAGTTTGCAATTGAACAACGCATTTATACTGAAGTGAAGATAAGTGACATTATTTATATACATCAAAGTTTGTCAATAGAGTTAATTCATCCTAAATTGATTTATCACAAAAAGAAAACTATAAACAACTTGCAACGATTTCTTTCAAGTGTTAAAAAACGAAGCATATTACCATTATTATTATTGCATACAGTTGGGCAATTTTTCTTTTAATTTTCCAATAGGGTTCAACTAAAGTAGTTTGAGACCAAGGTACAGAGATCTTTCAGAGGCCTCCAGTGTTCGCTTTCCTTACTTTTGAAACAAAAAAATAAAGCAAAAGAAAAAAGAAGTTACAAGTTAATTTTGCGTGCCTAAAACCTGGGGCCTATGTGATGAAGAGATCTAGTCTCTAACTCATAGCAGTGAAAACTGCCTAAGATCACCTACGGTTCTAAACAATGCTAATCTTCTATGAAACTGGGCTAACCTTAGAGAATATGACTGTGGTGATGTTGAATGTCGACGTTAATTTAATTCTCATCAAAAACATCGATAATTTTTAACTCTTTTTTTTTTTTTTTTTTCTATGGGAGGTAATCATCAGGCTAGATTTCCTTGCATTTATTATCAAAATACATGTGTTTTGTAACATTTGTGCTCATTAAGCAGAGTTTAATTAAGAATGCTACAAATCTTGGAGAAACCCTCTTTTGAAAATGGGAAAAATCGTAGCAAACTACTACTTCTGCAATTAAAAATAATTTTGGTTTTCAACACGAGCGAAAAATTGAGGAAATAAAGTAACTATTTGATATTATAAATTTCAGACTTTTGTATAATAATTGTAACCTCAGTTTGATATCAAAGAAATAAATATCTTGAGTCTGTTCTTTATAAGGTGACGCAAAAGGAAAGAAGATCTAATATGCTAAAGACAGATTGCAGTGGTTTAGATTGCATCCCTGGATTTTCCGCTGGTTAGAGGTTATATCGCAAACTTTCTTTTTGTAACCGCAATCAAACCAAGTGGATTGAAATGAAAAGAAGCAAACAAATAAAAATAGATAAGATAATTAAATTAAATTAAAGAAAATTCAATAAAATATAAAAGCTCTCAGATTTTAGATGATACCCAAGCGGACGTTTTTTTCACTTATAGCTAAAAATTTTGAGCTAAAAATATTTAAAATCAGCATATCTTTAGAATTTCCGATAGACGATCTCGCGCGCTGCAGATAAAAATATTTTATTCCTTACAGCATCGCCACTGCTCGCTTTGAAATTGCTGAGTTTTTTAATCAAAAAATTCGTTTAAGTTTTACAAAACATGAAATAGATAATAAACCTAATGCGAAATTCCTAATTCGAGTTCCTAATTCCTAATTCCCATGTTCGAGTGGAAGGCTGTGCTATTCAAAATTTGATGACTCTGGGTACCATCCTTTTTATTTCCTTGTACGAAGTAAAAAGGAAGTATTGTAATCGCGGAAAATTTCGGGTATTATATTTCAACGAAAATATCCATTTTGACCGCTATCGAATTCAATTTAACGAGGTTTTTGCATGACATCCGTATGTAAGGACAGAATAAAGGACTCTTTTTCCCAAAAAAAATTATAAAACTGATTTAAAATGGATTCTGAAGAGATTTTTTCGTGGCGTCTGTGTGTGCGTACATGTATGTATGTATGTATGTATTTTGCATATCTCAAAAACGAGTAGCCTCAGAATGTTGAAATTTTGTATATAGGACTGTTAAATATGTGCATGTGCTCCTCCTATTTTGTTTGCAATCCTCCTGGTTGCAATCGCCAGTATATACAAGTATATCCACGCTGTTACTCGGCTCAGTGATCTCAGTTTCTTTATTCTTATATGTTTGTAAATTGTGCATTTTTTTGCTTTAAAAATGATTGAATTGTGTTGTTCTTATCTTCCGGTTCAGGTTTTTGTGCCTTTAGTTAACCTGTTTGTTATAATTGTAGAATTATCAACAATCTAAAGGTTGTTTAAGTACAGCTAAGCCTAATTTTTTTTGTCATAGCAGCCATATTTGTTTACATTTGAAGCTTAGCAAAACAGTAGATTTGTTGCCAATCTAGAGAAACTAAGTTTCGCAACAACAAAGATTCACTTTATTCGCTTTATTATTGCGACAACACTTCGCTTTATTATTGCGAATTTACAATTCATGCTTAATCCATTTTTGAATTTATTCGAGGAAATAAGTGTTTAAGATTTACTTCCTAATTTTTAATATAGATATTTTGAGTTTTTATGTATTTTGCTTTGTCGCGAAGCGAGATCTGAAGTAATTGAAGGAGAAATACGGAATCGTCTGTGAAAAACTGTTTCTTTTTTTTTTTGTTTGTTTGTTTAATTTCTTTTATACATCGTCTTAGGTTTATCCTGGTATTTGAATAGAATATGTGACAACGATTAGATAATTCTCAGATGATAAACATAATTTTTGTGTATTCTGAGTTATAAAATGAATGAGATGTAACGCTTAGTGTGTAGCATTCATTATTTTAATTAACCAAATTATTTTTAGTTTGAACTTTCCTATCGAATTCTCAAAGTTTCAGTTGCTGCCCGAATTTAGCGCGAGTGAGATATTTATGCAAATCGCATATATCTGTTAGCAGTTAAAAGGCAGGAGTTAACGAAGGGAAAGACAGAGCCTTGGATTTAGCGCCGTAAGGCTGTGCGCGCAAAGATTTCCTCTGTCTACTGAAAGTTCGCCTTCATAGGCAATTTGCAATTACCAGTGTTTGCTAGTGAAATTCGCATAATTGCATTTCACTAAGAGTTAAGCTTCCCTCGCCGTCCTATTTAGAATTAAGTTAGGTATTGAATTTGTTAACACACTTTAGTTTAATATTATTTTAGTTCAGCCCAAGTAGTGGCTTACTCTCGATTTGAAGAGTTGTAAATATTTGAATTAAAGGGTCACTTTTAAACCCTCATTCCTGACTTTGTAGTTTTTCAACACTAAGGACATAGCCTAGATCTGCTCACTGTCCTCCACATAAGGTTTCACAGTTTATGCTCACGAAAAGAGTCAAGAGATTGAAGGAGAAACCTTACAATGGCGCCCGAACAACTAAAAGGATGGAAGGAAGTTGGAATATGCCTACTACATCCCAAAATCCAGCTGCAATGCCTGATGGATTTGGATTCATAGTGGAAACCATCAGAGCAGCCATGAAGCCGGCAGTAGTTTTTGATGCCAGAGGACCTGTGAACACATTCCTGGAAAAGTTAGAAGCGCATTTTTTGCTGTATCCAGTTCCGGAACATCAGAAGGTCATATTAGCGACAGGAGCATTGAGGGGCCAAGCAGCGACCTGGTATAAGTGCATCGGAAAATGTCTGCTGGGAGAACCAGGAACGCCGACTTACACGTACGAGAATTTTAAACTAGCAATTTTGAGAGCGTTTCCTGTGGTTAAAGACCGTGCGAAACTCGAAGCTGAGTTGTTTAGCAAGTATCAACAGCGGGTGGATGAACTATCGGAATTTATTTTGAGAAAAATACAAGTCTTTAAATTATTGTATGGCACGAGGCCGGACCCGGAGATTATCCAGATAATCCTGCCCAGATTGTTACCATCGATACAAGATTTCATGGAGCTAAGAAATCCCGTAACGCTGGACAAGCTGTTTGAACTCGCCGTACAATTCGAGAGCCGGCGAGCGGCCGAAAATCAACGGAGACAATCGTATGAACAGCGGCTGCAGGGGAACCAGAATGCCGAAGGAAGAAACAGACGATGGCCGAGAACTACTGGTACCAGTCAAAATGCGAGCGGTCAACCGCGCCAAGTACAGCGCCAACAAAATAATTCCAACTACGGAAGAAAATCATTCTCCCCAGGCAGAAGCCAGCAACAGAAGAAAACACCCGCAAAGCATTTAAACTACTAAGGAATATTGCGGGGAAGGGGGTGCAATGTTCCGAGGAGAAGAAAAATCCCTCTGAAGTACAGCTAAATACGGTCATGGTGAGAAACATTGAATTACCGAGACTGCAGTTACTAATTAACAACGTACCCGCTACAGCTCTGTTGGATACCGGCGCTCAAGGAAGCTGTTTGGCAGAAGAATTTTTTAAGAAGCACTTTCGTAGATATCGTCTGCATAGCGTGGAAGGAATGAAGGTGGTAGCAGCCCAAGGAAAAACGTGTCAATGCATGGGAAAAATCGAGCTGTACATCAAAATCGGCGAAGAACAAAAAAAAATTATGTTTCTTGTAGTGAAGAACCTCCAAGCATCGGTTATTTTAGGAACAGATTTCTTTGCAGCTGTGGATGCGAAAATCGATTTTGAAAACTCCACCTTGCAAGTAACCATGGACCCAGTTAAAAAGAAATCAACACCTCCCCCTGAAGTGGATTTAAGCCATCTAACGCCCGAAGAACAGGACAAGTTTCGGGAGTTGGTAAGTAATTTCGCTGATTTATTTGATGATATTCCAGGATTCACCCAGATCGTAGCACACGAAATTAAATTAACTACGGATGAACCTATACGTCAGCGTCCTTACAAGTACGACAAAGTTAAGGAGGAAATAATAAAATACCATATTGATGAAATGTTAAGAAACAAAATAATAACTCCTATTTCTAGTGCATATGCGAGTCCGGTTGTTTTATGTAAGAAAAATAATGATTTGCCGTTAACTGATCCATTAAGGTACAGGTTCGCTATTGACTACAGAAAGCTTAATAGTATAACAAAATTTCCAACTTACCCACTTCCGGTAATTGATGAAATTCTAAGAAGTATTAAATCGACAAAATACATAACCACCCTAGATTTGACATCCGGATATTTTCAGATAAGCATAAAGCCGGAAGATGTTCACAAAACAGCATTCATAACAAAATACGGTACATATGGCTTTTTGCGTATGCCTTTTGGATTGTCGGGAGCCCCGGCCACGTTTCAGAGGTGCATGGACAAAATTTTAAGGCCGGTAATAGGAAAAAGTACATTTATTTATCTTGACGATATAATTGTTACTTCAGAATCGCTGGAAGAACATATTAAAGACCTTCGAGAAGTCTTTACTCTTTTGAAAGATGCAGGACTTAAAGTGAACATTAAGAAATGTAAATTCGCGGCAAAAGAACTCAAATATTTAGGGTACAAAATTTCTCAAAGGGGGATCGAAACAGATAAATCTAAAGTTATAGCAGTGAAAAATTACCCAATTCCGAATACAGCCAAAAAGTTAGCGACTTTCTTGGGTATGTGCTCATATTATAGAATTTTTATTAAAAATTTCGCAGAAATTGCTGAACCATTGTTAAAGTTGAGAAGGAAAAGAGTTCGTTTTGCGTGGTCTTCAGAAGCAAACGCCGCGTTTGAGAAGTTAAAAGAATCTTTAATTAATGCACCGGTTCTAAAGTTCCCAGAGAAAGACAAGGGTCTAGAAATTTATGCAGACGCATCAGATTACGCAATCGGAGCCGTGTTAACACAAAATAGAAAAGCGATTGCCTTTTTTAGTCGTACATTGAATGATACGCAAAGAAATTATTCGGCAACGGAGCGTGAAACTTTAGCAGTGCTCGCAGCTGTTCAAAAATTTTGTGTATATTTTGGGAGTTCTCCCGTAACAGTATATTCAGATCATGCGGCAGTTACCAGATTATTTTCAGGAAAGAATCTTTCGCCACGCTTAATTCGGTGGACCCTAAAGTTGCAAGAATTTAATCTCATTATCAAACACACACCGGGAAAAGACAATGTAGTGGCCGACGCATTATCTAGAATAAAGTTAGACGAGAACGGCGAGAAAGTAAAAATAGCGATGCTTCAGGCAAAGGTCATTGACTCTCGAGAGACTGTAATAGAAGAAATTGCTAGGGATCCCGAATTCGGAAATATTTATAATTATTTAAAAGACCCAGATAACTTCCAGCATATAGACATTAATGCAATACGAAGCAGAGCACAGAACTATGAAATCATTGATGGTCTCTTATTTTATACTAAAGTTACGAATCAAAATAGTGAATACAGACCAGTCATCCCGGCCAAATTAATTTTAAGTATCTTGCAAGAGCTCCACGATTCGCCTGTCTCGGGCCATTTTGGAATTAGAAAAACAATACAACGCGTACGCGAGGCGGTATATTTTCCGCAATTACAAAAGATAGTTAAAAATTACTGCCAGACTTGTCACACGTGTCAGATAAATAATGACGTAAATTTCCGCCCGGCCGGGTTATTAACTAGTATTGAGTCTAGGTTCCCCAATGAAATAATTGGTATTGACCTCTTAGGCCCCTACCCCAGGAGTCATGTAAATAAGGCACGATTTTTATTAGTCATTGTGGATCATTTCAGTAAATGGGTTGAGTTGATACCACTTAAGCGGGCTTCAGCAAAAGTCGTTGCAGATTCGTTTTTGAACAAATATATTTTAAGATATGGATGTCCAGCGAGGGTGATTAGCGATAATGGTCCCCAGTTTGTAAGCAGTACATTTAAAATGATGTGTGACAAGTTGGGCATTAAGCATATGAAAATGGTACCCTACCGCCCACAATCAAATATAGCGGAACGGGTAAATAAGAATATTGTAAAATTGATTAGAAATTATGTGCAAAAGCACCATTCTAACTGGGATGACTGCGTCGAAGAATTTGCATTCGCCCTCAGAACGGCTAAGCACGAGACAACGAAGAAATCCCCCGCCGAATTGTTTTTGGGCAGGAAGATAATGACCCCCTTAGATAAATTATTTTATGTGAAAGATAGAGCGCCGGAATTTCAAATGGGTGAAATAGAAAAAATGTTGAAGGAGGCAGAAAAGTGCTCCCGGGAAGCGCAAAAGAAACAAAAGATTTACTACGATTCAAAAAGAAGAACCGTAGAATATAAAGTGGGGGAGGAGGTGTTGAAACAAGCCCACGCACTTTCATGCGCAGCAAAAGATAAGGTCGCAAAATTTTGCCCAAGATGGCATGGTCCTTTTGAAATTACAAGAATAGTTGAATGCCGTGCATATTTAAAGAATGAGAAGGGCGAAGAGACTGTGGCAAATTTCGATCAAATTAAACATTATTATCGAAGAGCTAATAATAATATTTTGAAAGACATGTTGCAGGGTCCAGCCTCACAGAATTTTTCTAAGATTCAAGAGCCCCAACCAGGTCCCTCAAAAACAAGAGAACCCAGTTTGAAAAGGAGGTTACCAGAAGAGAGGAAGCCGCAGCCGAAGAAAAGACCACCCCAAAAAGAAAAAAGGACAAACGCTAAGCAACAGTCTCAGCAACCAAAGCGTCTAAGGAAGGAACGTCCAAATGAAAACACTATGAAAGCTCCACCACTACGGAGGGAACAGAACGGCGAGAAGCGAGCCGCCGAAGGTGCCAACCCACAACGAAGGAGCCTACGAGTGCAGGAGAAGGAACGAGCCAGTCTGGAGAGGGAGCAAAGACTTCAGCACAAACGGAAAGCGCCACCCACCATTCGTCCCAACAAGGTGTTTCTGGAGGAAAGAAGATCGACCAAACGAAAGGCAGCCCCAGAGTTTCAATCTAGGAGTAACAAGCAAAGAATAGCCCAAGCCACAGTATATCCAACCTTTCAGGAATGGACAAAAAAACGCCTAAAAGACTGGCAGAAAGATAAGTAGATTCTTTATTTTCTTTTAAAATTCACACAGTTATGTTTCTGATTTAAGTGCAAGTTGCAGATTTAAAAGGGAAGTTACCCGAGTCAAAAGCCGGTTGCCGAAAGCGTAAAGGACACGCTTGAAGGAACAACTTAATTATGCAGCGGAAGAAATTCGAGAGTTCAGTTGAAAAACTGTGAGACTTCGTGAAATGTTCTTTGTAATCCAGAACATGGGATTCATCGATTTTAGTCAAAAGACTCTCTGTAAATAGGAAATTGAATTGTGTTAATTAAAAGCAACTAGTACGTAAGTTGTATAGCAAAACTGTTGTATTATATTTTTCTATGTATAAATAATGAATGCATTTAATGTAAAACTGTTTTCTATGTAATGCATGATTTGTTGTAAGCCTTAAGCACTGGTTTTGTTTATATCGAATATTTTGGAAAAGCGTAAAGGATACGCAAGTTAAAATTAAAATGTAATGTAAAAGCGTAAAGCGCGCTAAATTAGAAAGTGAATATATAAGTGTTATTTAACGCAATGAGCATTTAAAGAAAATTTGAATTGAAGATTGAAAGAATGAATTATATGTATGAAATGCAATTGAAATGTTTGAATGTTGTACGTAGTGTTCTCTGGTTTCACACAAAAGTTTAAAGTTCATTTCATGTTAGAACCTCAGGGCATTTCAGATTTGTTTTAGGGGAAGTCTGAGGTCTTGAAAGTCGAAGAATTAACCCCAATAGAATTGAAGTCAGGTGGTAGTTGTGAACACTTGACAAAGTAAAACTGCGTGTTTTTCACAAACACCACATTTGGCCAGAGAACAAGGGGGAAGTTTTAAAAATGAATGAGTGTAAAATGAATGCGTTTGGCGAAAAGCGCTAATAGAAATTAAAAAACGCGAATACCTAAAGCGCGAATAAAAGTCATTACGGAAAGCATCAGAGGAAGGGAATGTTGTACTTTTCAGGTGAAATGTACTTATAACATGAAATTAAAATTTATTTCCTTCCAGATTGGAAGGAACCAGATAGTATCCAGCCAAATTCCTGATGGATCTTTTTGATGTGAAGACGGAAAAAGATATTCTATGTTAAAATATCTAAGACACAAACAGAGAGTTAAACTAAATTTAAAACTTACAATTGTAAAGGATGGCGAATAGGAAGGAAAATTTAGATTTAGAATTTAGCATCTTCACTAAAAGCCGATTTTAGGCTACTTAGTTTCAGACTACTAAATTCTGGGAGCAACTATGTAGCATTCATTATTTTAATTAACCAAATTATTTTTAGTTTGAACTTTCCTATCGAATTCTCAAAGTTTCAGTTGCTGCCCGAATTTAGCGCGAGTGAGATATTTATGCAAATCGCATATATCTGTTAGCAGTTAAAAGGCAGGAGTTAACGAGGGGAAAGACAGAGCCTTGGATTTATCGCCGTAAGGCTGTGCGCGCAAAGATTTCCTCTGTCTACTGAAAGTTCGCCTTCATAGGCAATTTGCAATTACCAGTGTTTGCTAGTGAAATTCGCATAATTGCATTTCACTAAGAGTTAAGCTTCCCTCGCCGTCCTATTTAGAATTAAGTTAGGTATTGAATTTGTTAACACACTTTAGTTTAATATTATTTTAGTTCAGCCCAAGTAGTGGTTTACTCTCGATTTGAAGAGTTGTAAATATTTGAATTAAAGGGTCACTTTTAAACCCTCATTCCTGACTTTGTAGTTCTTCAACACTAAAGGACATAGCCTAGATCTGCTCACTGTCCTCTACATAAGGTTTCACAGCTTATGCTCACGAAGAGAGTCCAGAGATTGAAGGAGAAACCTTACAAGTGAACTTTACTTTTTTTAGTGGTATGGTAACAAATATAGTGAATTTTAAAGACAGCATTTATTCTATTGGGGTTTATGTGCTATCGACGAATTTGATTTAATTCAATCCAATAAGTTTAAATGAAATGTAAGATGCGTATAATTTAATATTCCGTACAAGGAAGCTATTTGTTGTACACTTCAGATTTTTTTATAATACGAGAAGCATACATTCATTTAAATTCTTCAATATTTAATTTCTTTAAATGTAATACAGGGCGATAATATTTAGTGGCAACGATCTGAAAAGTGATAGAACGCATTTAAGTGATTTAACGGAAAATGCCGCTTCGAGACTAATAGCCCTTCTGGGCTAAAATTTCTCTCAACATTGTGCTTTGTGTACAAAATTTCGAGTTACCGAAACTAGGAATATGAATAAGAATATATTTTAGATCTTCTATTTTCTTTCTCTCTCCCTCTCCTGACAGTTTGGCTGCCCTCAGGAAATATATATGCCTTTTTGGATTTTTACATTATTGAGGTAATTTATTAAGGACATGGATATGCTGTTTCGTTTGAAAAAGAAGCGATGTTAAAAAGTAATAAAAAATTAAACGCAAATAGAATTTGGATCTGATATTTTTTTAGGTTATTGCACCCACCATGGTCTTCTTTGTTGCAGCTAATGTTACTAGCTATTTAAAAAGGCTAGTTTTCAATTAACAAATTTTTTTGTCGATTCACTGCGGAAACTTCAAAATGCATCACTTGTAACTATCTAGTTATTCATATTTAAAAAAAAAATCAGTTTTGTAGCAGTAATTTCAACAAAATCAAAAATTCTTAATGCATTCTTTCTCGCGTTCAAAGTGCTCCGATGTGATTCATGATCAAATAAATCGATCGCGGAATGCAGTTTGCGGCAGCTTGCTTGTCTACTAACCCTAATGAGTAATGCCATCATCAGGGATTGCATATTTGGATCCTCTAATCTCATCAGTCTTGAAAATTATTATTAGATAATTTAGGATTCCAATGCAGTGGGATTTGCATGTGGGTCAAACTATAGAGACCATAAGACATTTTGGATGAAGAAGTACAAAAAATCAAGAAGACCTTCGCGGGATTCGAATCATCGATCTTTCAGTGCTAGATGTACCAATCATTTATACCGTAAAAGCAGTTACGGAGAATGAGCTAATTTCTTACATTATCCTCCACTTAAAAGGCGACTGCAGAGAGGCACGAGACCAGTCAACCAAGTCCAAGTCGTGACGAATTATCGTTCACCATATTTTAGTCTGAAAGTCATTGCAGAGACCAATAGTTTTTATTATTATTATTATTTGTTTGTCGTAATTACTATTATCATTAATTTAGTTTAATTTTTCCCCAAACAGGAAGCGGGAGAAATAACATGCTTCTTCAGCAACTATTTTTGTGTTATCGCACCCGCTATAGTAGAAGTCACCAAATTTTCAGGATGAGCTCAAATTTGGCAACCATTTTGAGAACAATCCTTCAGTCAAGCATAGTCGCCACTTTCGTATGCGTTCTGTTTGTTGCATTTCAAGTTCAAACGGTTTTTATAAACAAATAGTGAAATGTTTTCCCTTAAACTGAATTTTAAAATATGCGCTTGTGGAGGAATTTGCCAGCAGTGGCAGAAACTGCAACAAAATTTTTACAGGAAAACAGAAGTTTTGCTAAAAAATCCCTATAGGGAACAACGAGAAGATGCGTTTGGTAGATAGCCGATGTTACTGGAGTTTGCATGATGATCTCTGCAATTCTGTGATTTTTTTTTTTTTTTTTTAAGTATAAATAGATAGCTGTGTACCCGAAGAGCAGAACAACGCAAAATAACTGCAGAAAGACTTGGAGACGAATGCATTTTATTATTTAAATATTTCACGTAATCCTTATTAAATAATTAAAATTTGTGTTTTAATTTCCTAAAGCATTTCTTTTCGTACGTTGATAAAGTTTAACAATTTACGATGTACTATGTCCATAGCTGGAGATTCTTTTAAAAAATGCACAGAAACCGACAACAACCCGATAAATAACTTTCACCTTTTCATCTGTAAAGTATCACCAAATTGCACAAAGGTAGTTGCATTAATACGTAAGTACCCGTTGGCATTCGAATCATGGGTCTTCCTGCTAACTATTCATGCCACGACAGCACGCACGCCAGAATGCAATAATTGCTTATGGAACTACACTCTTAGACACACACACACACACAAAAAAAAAGACGCACCAAGAAGGAGTTATCCGAATCGGACGAAAATCGGTAGAAGTGATTGATGTACATGTACAGAAAAACAAATGATTACAGTTTGAGAAAAATTGGATTATTTATTGAAGTGATAGAGCTTCACAAATTGAAAAAGTCAGTAACTCATTTGCCCACCTCTGGCCCTTATGCAAGCAGTTATTCGGCTTGGCATCGATTGATAGAGGTTGCGGATGTCCTCCTGAAGGCTATCGTGCCAAATTCTGTCCAACTGGTGCGTTAGATCGTCAACATCCCGAACTGGTTGGAGGGCCCTGCCCATAATGCTCCAAACGTGCTCAATAGGAAAGAGATCCGGCGACCTTGCTGGCCAAGGTAATGCTCGGCAAGCATTAAGGCAAACAGTAGAAACATGTGGGGGCGGGTATTATGTTGCTGAAATGTAAGCCCAGGGTGGCGTGACATGAAGGGCAACACAACGGGCCTTAGAACTTCGTCGACGTACCGCTGTGCTGCAATGAAATGAAATGGCACCCCAGACCATCAGTCCCGGTTGTCAGTCTGTCTGCCGGAACACACCGCTGTCCGGGGTGTCTCCAGACTCGCCTTCGCTGGTCATCGGGGCTCAGTTCAAAGCGGGACTCATCACTGAAGACTATTCTACTCCAGTCAGTGACATTCCAGTGCGAATGAGCCCAACACTACTGAAAACGGGCTTGACGTTGTACAGAGGCGAAGGGGCGTCGTGACCTCAGCCCCTTTTCTATGAACCGTCTATGATTGGTCCTTGCGATCACTGAAGGACTAGTTGCACGTACAATCGATGGTAATGATGCATCTGGGGCTGTGAGTACCGCTCTGACGATTGCTCGGTCTTCACGTTCTGTCGTTTCTCTAGGCCTACCGCTTCCTTCTTGACGCTGTGTATGGCCATGGTTCATCCATTCCTGCCAACACCGTCTGATAGTGGCATCGCTCCTGCTCAAATGTCGAGCTAATCGCCGATAAGACGAACTGGCTTCTTTGAGCCCAACTACACGACCTCTCTCAAATTCTGACATCTGCGCATATCGTTCGCGCACCTGTATGCGAAGCATAGTTACTGTCTACCAGACTACAGGAAATGAAATTCGTGAAGAATTTATGACCCGGAATCGTAATTTCTCCCCTTAAATATCCTGCCAGTTGCGCTGTAGCGACAACCGTTCATTCATTGTCAGCCAAAAAGTAAAATTTTGCATTTTCCGTCGAAACCTGTATGCATATCAATTTGTGTTCAATCTGCTTTATGTCTTCTCAGTGCGTCTTTTTTTTTTTTATTATTATTATTGTTCTGTGGTCTCACCGTTCGGTCGCTATTGGGCCGAATTCTGAAAATGGTTCGATATTCGAAACCTCGAATTTTTTCTCCTTTTTCGTCATTCGAATCTCTAGAATCCTATGCTCAAAAACCGTCAAATATTTTAACTCAAAAAGCTTTGAAAAAATTAGTTTTATTGAAATCCAACAAAAGTGTTCAGTAACAAGTAAATCAATAAATAAGAACACGATTTTTGCAGTTTCAGAAGTTCCTGGATCACCAGTATTATCCACGTGAGGGCTATTTGTGCCACAAATTCCTCTATAATCTTACAAAAGCGTAGGCGTCTAAATACAGAAATCTAATAAACTAACTGCAGTGTCAAAAATGTAAGGCATCACCTTCATAAATTTATAAACAGCACCCCATACTTTTTTATTATTTGTGATATAAAGTTGTAGAGGAATTTCGAAAGAGAATTATTTAAAATCTTATTCCCATCAAACTGTGTGATAAATTTAATTTTCTCGAGAAATATTAGGTTTTTTTTGAAAGCAAGAGAGATGAAAAATGAGCAACCCCGTCGCCGGGACTCGAACCACGGACCTTTTGAATACGCGCCGAGTGTGCTGACCACTACACCACGAAGGCATGCTAAGAAGGCGAGAGAAATACTTTATATACTCCCCCTTTAAAGGGCTACTGGAGATTAGGGGACCGAATCACCAAATCGTGGTGTGGAATTATCTACGACCTTTTTTAGTTAGGGCGCCACTGTACAGAGACATTAGGATTTTTTAAGCAGGAGATAACAAATGAGCAATGCTCTCGCCGGGACTCGAACCATGGACCTCTCGAATACGCTGACCACTACACCACGAAGGTACACTTTTGCAAATTTTAAATAAAAGCTTATTTAAAAAAAACTTCTTTTTCATTTATTTACTTATTTAATTTAATTTTATTTGTTTACTTATTATTTTTAACTTAATAATTAATTGCAATGCTTCAATACCATTTTGCATATAATGTACTACACTAGTTGATTTGATTTTGCAAATCTTTCAGTTACTGTATATTTAAAGAAAACAGGCACACCACTGATAAGGCGACATTTCTCCAGTGTAAATTTACGATTCACAATCTCATTTATTATTAATACATGATAGGTCGTTTCGTATGTTTGCTTGTCTTTACACCCGCTAGTGGCGATGAAACATTATACAACCATTCTCCCTCATGTACTAGCACTTTTATGCAAATCGGCCACTGTTCGCCAAGACCGAAACCTTTGCAAGAGTGCTTTGGCGTAAAGGTGCCCCCCTCCCATCTTCATGATATTCAGTTTATAAACTGAAGGAGGCAGCATTCATCAAAGTACCGTAACCTGTCTGATAGAGCATAGTCATGCAATCGTTTCTCACTTTTACACCACAGAATTGATCAAACGATGACGACAAATTTTCCACAATTTTCGACGACTGCTTAAAATGATGAGTTTAAAAGGTTTGCCATTAGTTTACCCTTCGATTAATAATTCGGTTAATAATAATAATTTCGGTTTATTATATGTATTTAGTGTCATTAGATCTCCTCTTTTTCCATCCGTTTATTTTGTGCTGTTTGAATCATTTAGTAATGATTCATATTTTATTGGGTTTTAAATCATCGATGTCGTGTAACAGAGTCGCGTCATGGCCATCTGCGGTTCAGAATTCCTAAAGCCTTATCCGCCTCTGGATGCATATTTCTCTCACAAGGCATCTCCAATAAATTTATCATAAAATGCAAAGGATTTATTACAAACAAACTTCGAAGAATCCATTAATAGACATAAAAACCACGAGATAAAAGCTTAAATAGCATAAAATTTAGCAAATTCTTTTCTGAATGGAACAAGTTGTGAAGACTGAAGATAATTTGTTTTGAAACAAATAGTAATGAAAACGTTTATATATATCTATATCTATATATCTATCTATCTATCTATATATATATATAT
>KK116053.1:145338-163105 GCA_000611955.2 Stegodyphus mimosarum | reverse complement strand
ATATATATTTTGTGCAGGCAAATTAATATGCAGTAGAAAAATTATAAAAAACTGATACAAGGTTTGGGATTTTTGCCCCTTTCTTAATTTTCTGTGCTTCTCTTAACTGCATTTAGATCACTTCATTCGCTTAGATCCGCCTGTGATTGTACCTATTATAAATATTATAAACGATGATACCGGTTTTATTGAACTCGTCGTAACCGGTTGGCTTTGGGTTGCAAGGAATGTGCGTCACCACTCATTTTTGTCTATAAGTTCATAGATAAAAAAGCAGTTTCCTTAGCAAAGGCCTAAATTCCACGATTAGACTTCCTTTCCTCCTCAGAAGAAGGCTACATTTTATTAAGTACCAACAGACTGCATGCAGAGGATTTAATGTAAACGAAAACGAGCATGTGCTGTTGTATTTTCTACAGAATAAGGTATTCACTATAAGGTAGTAAGATATTAATATGCTAATACACTAAAATGTAATAGGGTATATACTTTGAAAGATTTATACTTACAAAATTAGTAAAAATTAAAATAAAAGTCTATTAAAATCTTTACCAGAACTAGCTGAATCTGAATTCGAAATGCACTGTAAGAATGCATTTTTAATCAAATAATAATTTCCCGTGCTTAGATATCGAAAGTTCTTTTTCAGAAATTGATACAGTGTTACAAGAAATAACTTGGACAGCTCCTGTATGCTCGTATAATGTCCGTACGTTGTTTTTCAGGTTAACTTAGGTTACGTTATTTGGTACTTACGTATTAACGCAATTTGGGGTTTTTTTACAGATGGAAAGGTAAAAATTACTTATTGGGTGCAAGCTTGTGGCTTTCATGATAATTTTTTTTTTTTTGAAAAGCTTCCCAAACTATCGTTTTTGATTGTAAGTTGGCAAACATTCTCAACTTATGAAGCTATTAAGCATACTTTAGTAATTTAAAATCCAAATTTTAATTATTAAATAAGTATAACGCGGAGCATTGCTATTCTTCTCCCCAAGTGCACAACGATCTGTTTACATGTAATAAAAAAATCAGAGAATTGAGAAGATACGGCATCGAGAAAACTCCGGTAATATCGGCTTTTACCAAACGCATCCCTTCGTTGTTCCCTTTAGAGATTTTACGCCAGAATTTTTTGTTTCTGAAGACATTTTACCGCTGTTTCTTCCATCGCTGACAAATTCCATAGCGTATATTTTAAAATTAAATGTAAAGCATAAAAATCACGCTATGTTTATAAAAGTCGTTGGAACACAAAAACGCAAGCGAAAAAAGCGACGTTGCTTGACTAAAGCAATGTTAGAAGCATGGCTGCCTGAAGAACCTTTATACGCATGGTTGTCAGAATTTGGTACATTCTGAAAATCTGGTGCTAATTAAGGCGGTTGTGATAACACGCAAGTACCGGTTATTCGGATATGATAAAACACTCAATATCTGACTAAGGGACGGGATGTTTTCATTGTGGAAACCGGCTAATATTCACGTTACACACGGGGAAAACGACGAGAACATGCAGCCAACTCGTTCGTCTGCGATCGAACCTATGTTAAGCTCCCAGTATTCACCGGTATTAACCACTCCGCCACTGGTGGGATCATGGATTTTCAGAAGAAATATAATTGGAAAATATAGCCTCGTGTAATCTTTGCAATGGAAGTTTTCCTTTTAAATATCTGTAGTTTTGTTTGTGTACTTTTGTGATGATGTAAGCCGTAAAATTTTAGACAATATGCGTAAAACTGATTGTTAAAAAGCTGCCGCTGAAAGCATATATTTTCTGCTCATTTTGAAGAAAACAATTCGAAGCTGCGTAAGTATGTACGTACGAATTTTGAAGTTCTGCATAAAGCCGAGGTACTCAATCAAGGGGGAATATCATAGTTCCAGAAATAATGCCATATGCAGCTTTTTATTTAACTGCTAAGTATTTAGTTTAAGTCTATAAACACAGAAAGATACTTTTGTTAAAGTTTTGGTATTTATTAATATTTTCTCTATTTTTTATTGTCTTATTTATAAAAACTCGTAAAAAAATAATCTAAATCTTAATAAATGTATCTTTTCGAGTTTTGTGAAGAGGAGATTGTCTTCTAGCAGTAGTGAGAAATAGAGATGGACGATTCGCTCCGAAACTGATTCAAAGAACCGATTCACTTTACTGGACGAATGATCAGCGCTCCTGCGAAAACGGACCGGCAGTTCTTTAACAGTTCACCGAGAGCTGTTGTTGGGAAGCGTGGAAAAAAATTTGATTCCTCCTGAAGTAAATACTAGCATTCTTTCCTTTATTACTTACCGGAAATTTTTTATGTGTGTGTGTATGTTTTGTATGTATATTTGTGTATGCTTTTGGTTTGGTTCTGTTCCACTAGTATTCAAAAAAATAAATAAATAAATAAACCGACGCATGTCATCGAAACTGACTACCCCTCTTTGCAAACGGGTGGAGTTTTTTTTTTTCCTATTTGGGAGTGCGAGGATCTGTTTAAAGTACGTAGATTATAGGGACTAATTCCTCTGATTCCTAGCTGTCAGCAGCTAGTTGCAGATCTAGGTCCTTCGGATTCGCGATTATTCCTTTTTTCATCGCTCCTGCTCTAGCCGCAATCTGGCTCTGTGGAGTCTTGCTTATTTGCCGTTTTCGCTTCCTCAGAGCTGTTCCTTTGAGTTTCATTTCGATTCTTTGAATACTGTGTCATAGTATAGTTATGTATATTAAGTATTACCTTTTTTAAAACAATATTATTGTAATAGTTATGTAAAATAATAAATTATATTATTTATTTACTTATTCAACTAACGTCTTGTAATCAACAGCTGTGAATTTTCTTTAATCTTTTTAGAATCAGTATATATTTAGAAAAATGAATTTTTAATCTATTATATTTTTTCAAGGTTTCAGAACAAAATGGGGACCCTACCGAATAGAAGAACCTCGAACGCTATTTGGTATTATTTTGTCAAATTAGATTTTTAAAAAAAAAAGGAAAATGCCGGTATTGTCAGCAGACAATTTCCTGTTCTACGGATCTGTTTCAAATCTAAAAATTTATTTTTACTCTGTGCTTTGCAGTAGCAAAAATTTATCAGTTATAGTAATAAAATAATGTAATATTTGAGTTTAGTTTTCCTTATTTTTTAACTTTTAGCATTTTTTTATTCCAGAATTTTATTGTTGTTCTATGTAGAAAGGTTTTTTAAGCAATCTCAAAAGAACAGTTGTAAGAAATTAGTCCAGGGAGTGAGCTGTGTGGTTGAGTTGATTCTAATGATCCTTGTTTAATTCTTTTTGCGATAGGATACGAACTGCGATAAATTTAATTGAAGAACCCATTCTTATCTAATCAGAAGACCCTCTTCTTAGTATCAACTTCCGCACAAAGACCTGTAGCAGCCCCACCTAGATACGAAGACTGAAACAGAGCGAAGAAAACCCACCAACTGCGCGATTTTAGATTTTGCTTTTCGTCTTAAAAAGATGGGTGCTACAAAAAGTCATTTATCCTTATTATTGAGATATTTCATTGAGACTTCAACCCTCAATTTTCGTTTATCAGATGTTGTAAAAATTGTGCATACTAAACAAATATTAAAATAAAAATCTGCTATGTGCTAAAGTAAAAGGGAATTTCTTTTATAATTAAATTAAAATTTTATAATGCTTAGAAGATTAATGAGCCAAATCTTGTTTATTCTCCATAGGAATTCAAAAATTTCCAAGTACTAGAATATATATAATATATCAATTTTGACCTACATAAAACCGATAGATTAATGACATACAGAAGCTGATTATATACACACGCATAAGTTTTTTTATTATGTATATATATATATATATATATAACAACTTATCAAATTTCGGATTTGCAGCGCACCTTAAATAAGTTTTCTTGTCTAAGTATTAACAAATCTTCTTAGATAGTACAATAGTTTTAACTTTCAAATTTACCATTTCAAGTAAATACTTCTAATTTATTCATATTCATATTGTAAAATATGCCTTAAGCTTTCCATTTTTAATCATTGTAGTTATTTTAAAGTTATTTAATTTTCCTACAAATTCCATATTTTAATAGTAGAAACGTGTAAATATTTATTTATTCTGTTTTCCAATTACTATAACCGTATTTCCCTCTTCTCTTCCTTTGACATTCGAACTCCTTTATTCATATCTTGGGATTTCAACTTCCTCTTCATCCATTTCTTTTTCATATAGTGTTG
Organism: Stegodyphus mimosarum; assembly: GCA_000611955.2. Classification (NCBI taxonomy): domain Eukaryota; kingdom Metazoa; phylum Arthropoda; class Arachnida; order Araneae; family Eresidae; genus Stegodyphus; species Stegodyphus mimosarum. Next base: position 158,878 of record KK116053.1, on the reverse strand, counting down.
TATGGTATTCCGGTTTTCATGGATCTAGAATTTGTATATTGTTCTATTGTACTTATGCCAACTTACATTTAAATAATAATTTTCATAAACTCTTGCATCATAATTCCAGTTAACCGAAGATGTTTCTAACACCTTGGTATAGATCAATATTGAATATGCAGCTTAGTTTCCAATCTAGTTTCCGATTTAATTATTTATAAAATTAATATCTTCAGGTTCAATTAATTATAAAATTATTTATTTCAAATTATTTGTAAAGAAAGGTGGTCGCTAAAGTACGTTGTTTCCCGATTTATAATATACCTCATTTATAATTTTTATAAAATTTTGCGGCAGTATTGGAATTAACAGTAAATACTTTTAATGTTATACATTTAGATTACAAGGATTTAAATTGCCATTTTCTTTGCTGATGCTTTTATGTTATATTCCTAATATTTCAAAATGACATACAGATAAGTTTAACTCATTTGCCAAACATGTACATAAATCTATAATTTAGCATGCTTTTATGCTTATGAATATTGTATCTTCTCTTTCCTTTAATATATTTTTCAACATATAGCATCTGATCAGCCTAATTTCAAGAGGTCGTACATTCAGGCGGTAAAGTCGCTAAACATTGGCAGTTCGACCGAAATTTCAAATCCCGGTGATACCTCAGCTCTTTCTTTCTCTGTACACATTTAATACGGAAAACTATATTGTAAAAACTCCGAACGAAGGGTCCGGGTTCGAATCGCGGAGAAGGCATGGATATTTGTAAATGTATAGTGTCGGTACGGCATGGCGGCACTAAATATGCGGCTAGCCGAAAACCCTCGCGTGTGGTTTGGTGGAAGGGGAGAGGGGTAAGAGACCCTCGGACCCGTTCCCCCGGGCTGCTCTCCATCAAAATTGGGGGGGGGCGAAACTGATCTAAATCGCACTGTCACCTGTAAGGTGCTCAAGCATGTTGCCAACGACAGACGTAAAACTAGCGCTCCTTGCCACGAGGAATTTCGTGCGCTTGGGCTGATGTTACTGTCAAGACAAGTAACAACAACAAACAACACTTTTAGACACTATGACTATTATTATCAAAGAAAGATATTAAATCACTAATAGCATTAACAGATGTAATTTATAAGAAAGATAATTCGTATGCTTTACATGTATCTAATTTATAATACTATTATAACGCTATTTTCTCTGTACTGTTATTAATGAAATGTTTTTCCGATGCTAACATGTGTGTTTACTAGTACCTTTTATTTTCTCTGCTAGTTCTTACATTTATGACTATTATACAAGTAAGTAATCTGTTTAATAATTAAAGATAATAATTAAATCTTAAGATAATAATTAAATCTTAATTACAAGTAAAGAATATCTTATAAGAATAATTAGAAGAAATAATAATAGTAAAGGATATCTAATAAGAACAAATAACGACTTTCTAGTAAGAATAATAAGTAATTATTCTTTATTAACTCTTATTAGCTATTCTTTACTTGTTCTTGTGATATATAATCCTATTTCTCCATTTTTCTTTTCCTGTTGGCTGCTTTTGGCTTCGAAAAATAAAACTAGATAGCAACCCTCAGCTTTTTGAAAGCGAAAGTCTTCTTCGGAAGAAACAACTTTTTCACGCAGTTGGCTGTGGGCAAAAAAGGGGGAAGGGACTTTATTTCGCACAGTTGGGTTACACCGCTTTTTGCTTTTTCCACATTTCGCACATCGCTCTTGATCCATGCCGGTCCCGAGCGGCATGGATCAAGAGCGGTGATTTATCAAGGTCATTGTTAGTGAGGAAAGAACTGATTCACTTCAGCGAGCGAACGGTTCCGATCTGATCCCTTAAAGGAGCGGTTCTGCCCATCTCCACTGGGAATTAGACCTGAATTCGAATCCCTTCTAAGGGGCTGGCTGTAGTGTTGGTGCCCATGATAAATAAAAAAGATAATGGATTATACATTTGGCAATGTCATTAAATCATAGATTTGCTTAGTGAGTCATACTACGTTGTTGTTATTCTTGATATTAAATTCTGTAAACAGAAAATTTAATCTATTACTTCCATCAAAGTCATCGGGCATACCCTTTAAATTCAGATTTTTGTCTTACCAGAAAGTTAAATGTTTGACACTTTCAAAGCGATCATCATTAAAATAGAATGCTTAAATTTTAAGCAAATGAGTTAACCAAGAATCCTATAATCCTAAATCATTTCGTGGAATCGTCAAAATGTTTTAAATAGGTGGGTAGATGCCAAGTAAATTAAAATTTCAGAATATTGCGCATTTTATTTACTAATAATCGTATTACTAAATTATTTTACATACCTTATTATTGTCTTCTATTAATCATCTTACATGATAATGCCATATAAAACGCTGTTATTTTTGCTGTACTCTCAAGCAGAATATTTTATGCAAATAAGTTATAGAAAAATTTAAGCGGATAAAATCTCATCGAAAAGAAAAAAGTAGAACAACCTTGGCTTTGGGCGAACGAGGAAAAAGCGCTTGTTATCCGAAGGATAATCCCTCCGCTCGGAACCATAGAGCTGTAATATAACAGGTCTATGCTCGGAACATGGCGCTACCATGGCTGGGAAGAAGAGGGTAGAAGTATTTGAGCGGAAGAGTATTAGAGGGGCAGAGAGATAACCAATTAAAAGGAGGTCGAATTTTTACCCGTCGATGGGAAAAGGGATTTTTAGGCGAAACATCACTGGGCCAAAAGACATATACACGGTTTGATTGAGCTATCACACAGTACTTTATTCGAGGCTGATACTTATTCATAATTGCAGTTGCTTATTTCAGATGGAAATGTATAATTGGATGGATGGCTCTAAACATGGCTTTTCGGCTAAGTAATTTTTTGTGTAAAATTATTAATGAATTGTAAGCCGCCGAGATGGTATAGTGGTTAGGGGAAGCCTACTGCGGTACCGAAGGGCCCAGGCTCGAAACCCGGAGAAGGCCTGGATCTTTGTAGATGTATAGGGTCTCTGCGCCATGGGGGTACTCTAAATAAGTGGCGATCCGAAAGTCCTGTCAAGAGGTTGGTGGTAGGGAAGAGAGGTAGGAGACCCTCAAACCCGTCCCCTCGGGGTGCTCTCCATCAAAATTGTGGGCGGAAGCGAAGTCGTACTGTCACCTGCATGGCGCTCAAGGCTCTAGCCAACGACAGGTGCAATCTTGCTCTCATTGCCTCGATGAATTTCGTGACCTTGTTTTGGTGTTACTCTTAGACAAGCGAGATAAGTCACAACACATTATTTGCACTCATTGAGCCGTAAAATCCTTTCTGAAATGTTACACTGTGATCGGAAATTCTCAAAAGATTTGCTGCCCGTCTTAATTTCATGGCTTGGTTATCTGAATATGTACTGGACAGGTAAAAGGCTTAAAAAGAGATATTTTATCCATTCATACTTTTTTGGGGGGAGGGGGTGCGTGTGTGTACAAAATAAATGTCCCCAGCGAGTGAGTGCTAAGGAAAAGGCCATAGGATTTATATATAGTAAATTTGACGAATAATAATGGAACTGTTAAAAATTACGCAGGGTTGGAGCCAGAGCCGGTACAAACAGTGAAGTAGCACCGAGCGGCAGAATTTAGAATTGGAAAAATTTTTAGTATTCAAGGACTTTGTCAAATGTTTAGAAGTATCATGCGGCAGAATTTAAGTGCCGGAAAGCTTACACTGGGCGGCAATATGCCTAACGCCGATCCTGAACCTGTAGTGAAAGACTTATTATATCTACATCTCTCGAAGATGTGCGTTCTCTAGTAAATTCAAAAATCCTAATAATTTTAACAAAAATGTACAAATTAATGTGTTTAGTCTTACGATCTGGACGCGTCTGCTCTGGACGGATTTTGAGTTGTTAAATATAATCAAGTAAAGCTTATAAGGAATTTCTTATGCTATAATTCTAGTAACACTGTAGAAAACTTTCATATAAATGAGGAAATAGATTCACTTGTCACCTACCTACAACAGTATTAGCTTTTAGTTTTCATTATTTACTTTTTTTTTTACTTTAAAAATTACTTTCTTATTTTTCTCTCCAATGAGAAACTTACTCTGTTTTAAAGATCATTACGTCTACTTTCCATTTAAATGTACTCTTTTATTAAAATCAGTTGATAATAATAATAATCACGAAGAATGCTCATCCTCTACCTGAACAAGAAAAGAACAGTATGACTTGAAGGAATTAATTTGGATAACGTATGGATATTATATATTTGCATAACATATGTCCTGAATTAATGCTGAAACTTAATTTTCTAAATGAGAGAATTTCTAAGAGCAGAAGCATTAAAAATTATTTATTTATTTTCCTAAATAATAACACTGGTTAACTGATTAATATTATAAAACCATTACGAATTTACTCGAAATGTTTCTTTCATTTCAAAAACTGGTTGTATTACTTTGAAAATGATATAGTAAATATCCAGTTGCCATTCTTGAGTATTCTGAATTCAAATATGCGACTTTTACTGACGTTAAGTTCGGCTACTTGTCACAGTTACCTCCTTATTTTGTGGTCGTGGTTCATGTAATAAAAGAAATCCATAATTCTAATGTTTTGTTTTATTCAAGCTTAAGTTTTGGAGATGCTTTCAGGGAACTCAGTGCATATTTTTAATTGAAAATAAAAGAAGCACTTCTTCGTTAACAGTTACCTAGAGAAGAGAATGCAAAACATTCGGTTTCTTAATTAAATTAGTTCCATTTCCAAACCAGCTTTAGCGATCTACTTCCCGGTGAACATTTTCCCGGAATAAGAACAAAGAGAAGTGCCCCCGAACACGACCCCATTGTGGCGGCCGAAAATCCACATCCTGTCTCGCTTTTAACTGTATAACAACTCGTTGAGATCGGCTTGGAAGTCGTCCAAGACACGCCTTCCCCGCTGACGTCACAGCCGGGGAAAAGATCGCGGCAGACAGCGCGGCGCTGTCGTGGAGTTGACCCGGTTTCGTTAGTGTCAACAAAGCGATTTTGTTTTGTTTTAGTACTTCAAATAGAGTTCGCAGGGGTGGTGTTCCGAATGTTTCTGCCGATATTTCCGTTGCTGGGTGTTTGGAATCCATTAGGTAGGAGCCATTAAGATACCGGATAGGAGGATACTGTCCCATCTGCGATTATTTTATCTGTGGCTTCCTAATTATAGCTAGCTACATTCAGACATTCCATTCCTTTTCCTCTCACTCTGCTCTTATTTATTTTTGCTCATCGTCTGCTGTTAGGTAATCTCTCTAAAGATGCTGGTACATAACGCATCCTTTTGTAAGGTATTGCAGCGTGCATTTATGCAAGTCGCCAGGGTTCTCCAAGACAGAAACCATTTTAGAAGTGCCTGCACCTTTCTGAAAAATCAGTTTTTAACTTAGAGGTGAAGGCTTCTTCAGAAACGAGTCGAAGCCATTAAACTAAGCACATTAAGCGACACCACAAAACAGCGTTTTTGTTTGCTTTGTTAATCAGAATAGCAAATTAGAACTTTATTTACTTAGTAGTACCACGACATATACCGTCAACTTATAAAAGCTGATTTTTTTTCAAGTTAAAATCAATTTTCGTAAAAATAACACCCGCACTTTTATGCTTATTAACCGTTGTGAAAGTTTTTATGACAGGGTACCGGCATGATGACGTCCCTGTAAAGATTAATTAAAGGGTTGCTGAAGTTAAATTTCGTAATTCTGTTAATTGCTGTCAGGAAAATTTTCAAATAAGAACGCGGATATCTTTATGAGTATGAGTTTTCTACGTTAAAAAAGCATCCAGTAAAGATGCCAACATTCTTATGCTGGGCATCTTCATGCAAGCTGATGTGTAATGTATCTTAATGTAAGCAGATGTTTCTACTACTTTGATTATTAAGGCAATCGAAAATCCTACTTGACTCCGCCGAAGGATGCTTGCACTTTAATGAAGATTCTTTTTCTCAAACTGAAAACTGATCTTCGTAAATAAACCACCACCTTTATGTCAGTGTGCACTTGTAATGCTTGTAATGTCAGTGTACACTTTTCGTCTTGATGATTGTTTCCTGACCTGTACAAGGTTAGCAGCACTTTTATGCAGCAGCCTTTTATGACAGGGTTGGGTTGTTCGGCCATCCTCGAATCTGCCGCAGCTGATACCTTCGAGACCCCGTTTCGAAGGTAAGAACCTAAATCTGAATTCTTCCTTAAGAATTTCATACTTGAAATAACATGCATAGTTCAGAATTTTATGAAATGATACGGCTAGCTCTTAAAGAGTTTAATCAGTTCCCAATGGATTGCGATTCTCTTAACTGGGCTTTAATGAAACCCACAGAGTTCAACGAGCGTTACCCTATCAATCTTACTTCCTTGACATTTCAGCAGCAAATTACCGCCGTTTCCGTTCTTAAGATAACTGAGGCGCCACATATAAATTCATAAAATAACTGAGGCACCACATATAAATTCATAAAATAACTGAGGCGTCACATTAGCAGACCTATTATTATCCATTATGAGCTATTAGAAGACCTGAAGCTGAAATAGCTTAAAGCTCGATTAGCAGTATTTCAACAAGATCAATTTTCATTGTACTATAGTAACTTCTTAAATGGAAAACCTTTAAGAGATCTTTAATCCTAAACTTTATGGGGAAAAACGTTTTTCGAAAATTTATCGCTTGGCTTTTGAGCCTCTTAGAGCAGGGGTGGGCATTAAGTCGATCGCGATCGACGGTGGACCGCAAAGGCATTTGGAGGTGACCGCTTTTACTAAGACCTAAGACGCGTACACCAAAAGAAACATATTTATGGAACGCCGACACTAGTTAGACTGGAGAATCGGATTTTCACAATCGATGCGACTGTGTTTACGTAAGTAAATGGTTCAATAAATGTGTAGACGATGCATGTACCTTCATTGGAAGCGCACGATGACTTAAGTATATACGCCAGTTACAGATTCATCGGTTCACGTATGTTCGATGCATTAAATACGTCCATGTCCCACGGTCTAGCAGTTGCTAAAGTTCTTCAAACATTCAACTTGACAATTTTTTGTTTTTGTAGTAAAAATAGTGATTTGTCATGTTTTAAAAGATGGGTACAATGTCGAAAACAAGTGTTAAGAAAAGAAAAACATACAATTTTAATATAAAAGGGGGAAGAACAGTTTTTCCTTGCAATGGTGCATGCATAATGCGTGTGCTATGTATATCACGCAAGTATGGCACTTCCAAAAAAAAAAGAAAACATTGAAAGGCATTTCAAAAGCATGCATGGAAGTTCTGATACAGATTTTCAGTTAAAAAGCGAACTGCGTAAACAAAAATTAAAAGTATTTAAATTGCACTTAATCGGGGACAACAATCATATTTTATTAAACCCAATACTACATCTAAGGCATCTAAGACGAGTTGCATCTTTTCGTGTGAGTCATGTGTTGGGAAAACATAAAAAACCTTTCGCAGATGAAGAAACGATAAATAAAGCGTTTCTGAAAGCCAGCGATTCATTATTTGATTCATTTAAGATCAAAAATGAAACTATTTCTGCAATTAAAGACGTTCAACTTTCGTGTAGAACTGTCACGCGCCGTACAGAACGATGAATTCTGATCTGACTGATCTGCTGACCGATGATATCACTAACTGTATTTGCTTTTCCTTGCAGTTTGACGAATATACGGACATGACTGATATTTCTCAACTTTGCATTTTTATAAGCATAATTTTCAAGAATATGAGTATAAAAGAAGAATTATTAACAATATTACCTCTAACGAAGAAAACATGAGATAAAGATGTTTATTGCGCCTCCAAAAAAGATTAGAAGAGAAAAAAATTCCAATTTATAAAGTTGTATCGATGACAACTGATGGGGCTCCATCAATGATTGGTACAGTCAATGAATTTTGGCTACATGTATCAGAGACGATGACTTACCGCATTCCTTTCTTATCATTGCATTATTCGCCAACAGGCCCTCTGCTGTAAAATTCCAAATATGCGCCATGTTATGGGAATTTGTATGGAAATTGTGAACTCAAATTCGACGAAGAAATTTTCAAAGAAAAATGTTTCGGGTTCAACTAGAAGGAAACGAATCTAATTGCGGGGGAATTGTTATATCATGTAGATGTTCGTTGGTTAAGTCCGAGTATATTTTTACAAAAATTCAGAGACCAGCTGCAAGAGGTAAAAGATTTGTTAGAATCAAATGATAAAGCGTATGTTGAACTTAGGGATAAGTTAGTTAGTTTAGTTGATGGATTTAGCTTTTGTTGTTGATATAACAAGCTATCTTAATGAATTAAACTTACAATTGCACGGGGGAAAATCAAACAATAGTAGAATTGATTGGATTTGTTAATGCTTAAAAAAAATCTAAGCTAATGTCTTCCCAGTTGATGAAAAATTAACTAAAAAATTTGAAATATATTTCCGACAAGTTGTTTAAAAACGGAAGTACATTAAACAAAGAGAAATATTATGATGAAATAATAAAACGTCACTCCGAATTTGATAGACGTTTTCAAAAATTCACTAGACTAGAACCAGTTGTTACATTTCCATTTGGCAATGTTGATGTGGAAGAAATAACTGAAAATATAAATTACATATTCTCTTTATCTGAGTAAAACGAAGTTTTTCGCTTTCAAAAACATCATAATTTTAAAAGCACTAGTTCAGAACGTAAGAATAACTTTAGGAATCTAATGGGCGAAGTAGAGTATTCCAATTTTAAAGAAGTTGCATTTCATTTAGCATCGTTCTTTGGCTCTACCCACCTGTGTGAATTTGCATTTTCAATGCTGGATATAATTAAGACAACATATCATTCCCGTCTGACAGAAGACCACTTAGAATCCAGTGCAAAATTAGCAGTTATTAATTATATACCAAGATATTCAAGACTGCCGGACAATATGCAGATTAAGTCTTCTTCTAAATATAACGAGAACTAACTTTGAATGAAAACAAATATATTTTTAATTGTTTGATAATAAATGTATCATTTGAAATTATTATATTTCTGGGTATTAATATTATGTTTGAATCTTGCGTTTTGCTCTAAACGCGATTTTAAAAGAATAAGTATTTTTTAGGTGGGTAAGTACATATTCCGTATTTATTATTAAGTTATAATAAATATTATAGACTTTTTTCAGCTCACCACACTTACGCCACCGAGTGGACCGCAACACCTTGAAAAAATTAGAAGTAGTCCGTACTCTGGAAAAGTCTGCCTACCCCTGTCTTAGAGGATCAACTAACGTGAAAGAATAAGAAAATAATATAGGGCAGATTCTGGCATAAATTGATCAAATCATAATTTTTACAAAATATAAAATCGATAATAAAACAAATTCCAAATTTCAAATTTGGGTTTCCAGATGCCTATATTCGAGTGGAAACGTTCAATATTCAAAATTCGATGGCTCTAGATACCGTTATTTTATCACAATGCGAGAAATATACATACATTTATGCAGATTCTTCATTATTTAATTTCTTTAAATATAATACAGGGCGATAACATTCGGTGGCAACAATTTGAAAAGTGATACTGCCGTTTATAGTGAATCAACGCAAAATCGCAAAACGAAAACAATAGTCCTTCAGGGACAAAGCCCCTTTGGAGTAAAAAAAAGAAAAGAAAAGAAAAGAGAGAAGGAGAGGGGGGGAAAGAAAAAGAAAAGTGCATGGTAACACTTAACGCTGCATCGAGAATTCTGAATGTATACAGCTTTGCTGCTTTTAAAATTTTTGTAATTCTATTGTAATTTGTAATTCTATACGGCGCAAGTTCGAAGAAAATGATGCTTAGTAATAAAGCTAAAAAGACAAAAATATGAGGTAGTAGGAGTGAGTGTAACAGCAGGCTAGTAGTCCGAGATCTCAGCGAGAGCGTAAAAAAAAACTCAACAAACCCTTTTGGGCGACAGTTGAAATCTGAACTCTTTTAGAATTTTTTTTTAGTACCCGTTCCAACTTTTATGAAATATATTCATTAAAGTTGGACTGCAGAACTACGTTGGTTAATATGAAGAGAGTTCAAACAAAACTGAAGTTAACAACAAAATTTCCCGCCTATTTTTACAAATTTTTGCATTGAATTTCTTTGCATATTTACTATTAAGCCGTTTGCCTCATAATAATCTTACTTGCTTATATTATGAGCTCTTAATATTAAATAATAATAACATTAAATTTGTATTAAATTAATTTAACGAATAGAGTACGGATAAAAATTGCTGGCTAAATTGGTCTATAATACATGGTAATGGTAATGCTTTATTGGGGACAAGGTGTCCAAAAACTTGGCTAGAATTCAAACATAGAACGATCTTGGGGGAGGTTACGTATTACTGTTACTCGAATCGAGGTCACAAGTTAATCGTTCTACTACTCTTGCATAGAAACCTGTATTTTTAGAATTGAAGGTGTGCGTGAGATTGTCATACATGCTTTTGATATAATAAATGATCTAGCAGTCATAAAATATTCGATGAGAATTATATGCAGTTTCGTATATGTAAAAATTGTTTCTGCATGAATAACTTTAGTCAACCAATATTCCTAATGATAACAAACAATTTATTGAAGCATTTCTGTTCGATTTATTAACTTTCTTATGTATGGCTTGAGTACACATCACAGACATCTGTTTTAAAAGACAGCAAAAAATAAAAATACTGACATAGGGTCCAAATATGGACTAACCTTTTAATTATTATACAATATGAAATTATCCAAAAGTATCGAAAATAAGTCAATCATTAACAAAAGTTTCATATATAAGCACCTATTTCAATCCTCACACAATTACTGTGCGCCCATGCTGAACCCTGAAAACACTTGACCCCAGATTCTTGTGAGAACAGGGGTAGACAAAATATGCATGATCTTCATCACTTTCATGAGATTTTTTTCAGGTTGTTTTCATCGTCCTCCAGTTATAGAGTTTGAGCAGTAAGCTTTTTATCTTTTATATTTGAATTTATGCATTTTACCCTTTTCGACAGCTATCATTTCGAAATTTCACCGTCAGATTTTGTGGTTCGGAGTTGTAATTCTTAGGACTCTTTCTCTTGATGAGATCTGAGGTTGAATTCTCGTTCATAAACAGGCTGAAATCCTATTTATATGCACAAGTTTTTGCTGCCTTTAGACTACGGTTGCTATTCCTTTTCTTTGTAACTCCTACCAGAAAAATATCTACGGAGTTACTTATATGGATGCTTGTGGAAGAAGTAAACGAGGAGCGATTATTTATCAATGGCTGAGTTCCATTTAAAGTAAATGGAATTGCATTGCAAGTTCCTCTGCTTCGCTCTGAGGAGTTATATTGAAATATAAAGGATATATTTCTATAATTTTACAGCCTGAAGCGAATTATTCTATTTGTATTCGGAAAAAAGCGTTTCCAAGCAATTCCAAGAGGACATACTTTCCAGATAATTCCAAGATGTCATAGAGCAAGTTCTGAATTGCGTCACTTCCTTGCAGGACTTCAGTCTGTACGCAGAATGAAGTGAAAAAGAAATTATAGTAACGCTCATTTCTTTAACAATGCAATTAAATCAGTTTGGTGTACGTAACAGTGGTGCCCAACTCGAGGGAAAAAATTAGTTATTTTTCGGTTGAAGAAACGTTTTCAGTGAACTATGGAATAAAAACGTACTTCGATCTCAACCAAATGGGTAAACTCCGCCAACAAAGCCTGGCGGAATATCTTTCGTTAAAATCTGGCAGATATTAATTCTTATATGAAAAGTTTGTGAATGGAAGGTTTGTTTTATTTAATTATCTGATTATGGCAGAGAGTTGGAGGGCTGTCTGCTTAAGGGAAGGGATGCCTTCGCGAAGGACTTTCTAAAGGAAACTGGCTCGTATTCACGTTACGCAAAAGAAAAACCACGAAAACACCTATGCAACCAGCCCCTTTCGCAGCCCCCGACTGAACTACCTGTATTCAGGAACGTTACCGTTCGGCCGCTATTATGAGTGAAAAGACATAATAACCAAAGTGTGTAATATCGTGTCGATAATGATAATAATGCTAAAGTCTCATTTAGTGGAAGTTAGGGATACTATTTATCGCTTTCCGTTTCTTCCTTCGTAAGAGGAATTTGCCTCTAAACTACCGAAAGCTTTGTGCCATCTCCATTAAACACCATGCCAGCAATAAAATTCTATTTGTTATGCTCTGGTTTCAACAATTAAAAAAATATATACAATATTTTTTGTTGAATCCGAGCATTTTTGCAAAAGAAATCCCGCATGCTTTGCGAACGGAAACGATCTTTGGGTGTAATTAAAAAAAATAACTGTAAGCTGTTCTGGCCTAGTTTGAATGAAAAGGAGTTTCGACATTTAGCTAGTCGAGGCCCACCAGCAGACGATCGGTCAATGAACGCTGGTAGTTTGGTCTGGGGTTCGAATCTCGGCGAAAGCGCTGGTTACATGAGCATTTTCATGGTTTTCCTATGTGTAACGTGTATACCAGCCGGTTTCCCAGAGAAAGTCCTCCGCGAAGGCATCTCTCCCATTAGGCAAGTAGCCCTCTAGTGCTTTGCTATTATTAAATAAAGCAAACCAAACCAATCAGCTAGCAGAAATGCCATTTGTCAGTGGAGCCAAAACTTTATGTTTCATCTTCAGTAGATAAGAATTGTGCCGCTGAACACTAGTAGTTCGGTGCGTGGTTGTAGACCCCGCGAAGGGGCTGGCTGCATGGCGTTTTCGTGATTTTTCTCATGTGTAACGTAGATACGAATCAGCTCCCTTTAAAAAATCCTCCGTTCAGTTTTGTGCCTCATGGCGGCCCACGTGATAATGATAAAATGCACATAAGAAACGATCTCTTCTTCAATTTCGTTCCTTAAAAATGGCTTTCTGCCGGTACAATACGAGCAGCTTGAGTTGTGATCAAGTTATGTTTTTAACAATCACGGAAATTTTCAGAAACTTACGCTTCTCATCATTTTCTTTTCTTTACGCCAGTAATCTCTTGTTTCCTATCACCCGTGTCCTAACATTTTCTTTTCTTTTATTTAGTGTATTTTGGAATAGTTTCAAGCATTTTTGAAAGGAAAGTAAATTAGTCTGTAAAATAAACTAAAATATTTCTATTTATGGGTTATTAAAAGCAATTAAAGGATTCAAAAGTAAACTACGAGTATTTATGATTTAGTAATTCGTTCATCATAATAAAATAACTTTATTACACTTTGACTGAATATTTTGTAAAGCTATGTAATCGTTAAAAAAATCTTTTACAGAAAAAGCTCTTATCTGTTAAATATTTGTATAACTCAACACTCACTTCGTACAGTATTTGTCAGTATTAAACGAGTATGCATCAACAAAGGTGATGAGGTACCAGCTCAATTAACTTAACGAAAAGCTTTTTAAAACGTTTTCTCCTAGATGGAGTTTATTTTAGCTAGCAGGACTTTATTTTACTAACCTATAACTGTCGCCCACATTTCCACTTTTTTCCGCCTCTTCCTCTCTCTCTTTATATATATATATATAT
>KK116053.1:112290-145313 GCA_000611955.2 Stegodyphus mimosarum | reverse complement strand
TTTCACAATTTATTTGGAGAAGAGGCTAGCAACACTATCAGGTATGCAACTTTTTTTTATAAGTTTTTACCCTCGATTTTAAAACAATTTACTCTACCTTATTTATTTTTTAATAAGAAAATAATTTGAGCTTTACAGTTGTAATTAGTATTAAAATTCCTTTGAATTTTTAAAAATTTTTTGAAAATTTGCCTTGTTAGACAAATTTGTTTAGCGTCAGCATGTATATTTTTCCAACTTCAATTTTTATTTGTAATCATTGTTTCAATTTAGTCACAGTTTACTTCTCTATGTAGCTATTTTTGTATTCGGGCAACAAAAACAAGTAGGGAAAAGAGTCAAATTCAATGAGAAGCTTCAAGTCATAATTTTAGTTTTGTTTTAAAAATTATAAAAAATTCAATAAATTTGAGATAGATAGAACGTTTGAAGTCAGTGGATTTGTCGGAACGAAACTTGTTTTTGATTGTCTAGTTAATTGATGTAATTTAAGGCTTCAAAACACTTTTTTTTGGCAAGTTCTGCTTGAAGCTATGAAAGAGTTTAACTAAAGTAGTTCGAACTCTAAGTACTTTTTATATGTATTTACATTTTCTATTCCAATTGTAAAATATTTTTTGGAAAGTTCATGAAAATAAGGAATAGGTTAAGGGTTGTAGTTCTTACAGAACCTTTGAAAATTCTGTTTTAATTTTTAATTTCCCAAATTCGATTATATATATATATATATATATACATGTAAGAAAAATAAAGAATGTGTAAAAGATTAAACTAGCAATGTAAATGTCCCTTCTCAGTTCTAAAAATAGTAACCTCTCTCTGCACTGCGTCATTTCTAAATTAATCCATGTCATATGACTCTTGCATAATTCTGATGATGGAGCTAAAACTCAAGCAGCCAATAGTAATTTTACAGAGGTATTAACTATCCATTCAAAATGCATTGTAAACCAAAACTAACTCAGTCTGAATTAAGATTTCCTCCTAAACACAATGCACTTGCTCGCTACTCTTCGGCCTACCTGGATTGCTCTGCTGCTTTCTTCTTGCTGCAAAGTTATCAAAAGAGTTCCAGAAATATATATTTAACTATCCGGTAAAACCTCCTATCCGAAATCTGCGCGGTTAAAACGGATTTTACGATATTTATGTTATATATTAATTAATTGTATTTAGGAAATTATGGAAAAGCATTCTAGGCTACCTCTCTGAGAGAAAGCATGTACTCGTGGAGGACTCCTCTGAGGGAAACGATTAAGTTCTATTTTATAGTTATGCCTTCAAAATAATGTGAATGCTTTTATAATCTTTAATATCTGTTATTACAGAATGAGTAGAAAGGCAGTCTTAATTCTTCCACAACAAAGCTCATAATTTTAAAACTTCTTTTTATATTTCTTTATATTAGACAATTTATTTTACTGCCGCACTTGTAAACAACTGAAAACTTAGAAAAGTAGAATCGGTCTTTTTCTGATCTCTTTAGTCCCCGGTTGTCACAGAAAATAAAAATGAGGTGCCGATTCACTCAATCCATTTACCAATAATTGAAGCTATTTCAGGAATAATCCTAAATAAAACCAGCTATGCAGTTCTAAGAGAAAATAAATATGGATACAACAGGATGAAAATTCAAATAATACGCAAGGTTCAGCGAAAAACTTCACAACAAAGCATGAATCAAGGAACTGATAATGAGATAGATTTCATTTTCAGAAAGCCTTATTTAATCTCCTAATGCAGTGGCTCTTGTTGAAATAAACTCTTAAGTGAGCATCAAGTCATTCCACGTCCAATTTGTGGAGTTGAGAAAGCATATTACGGCATTAGTTTCAGCTTAATGAGATTTCTTATAGAGGAAACTACAAGAAAAGCTAGAAATAAAATAGAAGCACCGGCAGGGGCGACATTTTCGATTTTTCTATCTGTGTTTTAGGCACGTTAAGCTTGTGCATTTCATTAAACAGAAATCAGTGTGTCACTATGCGAGTTCCACTAATATGCAGGGTGTTTATAAAATCTTGGACCCATTTTGATATTTAATAACTCATAAAATATTAAATATAGATTAAAATTAATAACATAAATGGTTAGATAGACTCAAAAAGTTTCATGACCCTTGTCAATGAACTTCCACGTGTGCCCCCTTCGTCGCACTGAGAATATCAAGTAGATATTCAATTTCATGCCAGGTACCGGCAAGCATGTCGGCATCCACAGAGGCTATTGCGGTTGTAATTCTGGCTTTTAGGTCATCAATGTTCGACACTCTCCTCCTGTAAACGTTGTCCTTTACAAATCCCCAAAAGAAAAAGTGCAGCGGCGTTATATCAGGTGATCTGGGTGGCCAAGGAATTGGATCTCCTAGACCAAACCATCTTCCTGTAAAATGGTCATTCGAAGAACTACGAACGATGATACCCCAATGAGGTGGTGCACCATCTTGGTGCAAAAAGACATATGGCTGAAGCTCTTCTAGTTTTGGAAATACGAAGTTTTCCAACATGTCTAAGTATACGACTGATGAGACTGTCTTTTCTGTAAAAAAGAAAGGCCCAATGACTCGGTCGTGCATTAGTCCACACCACACATTAACCTTCGGAGAATCCCTTTGTGCCTCACGGTATTCATGGGGGTTTTCAGACCCCATATGCGTACATTATGGCGATTAACAATGTCAGAAAGATGAAAGGATGCTTCGTCGGAGAACATTACAGAAAAGTACAGATATTTAGACTGGAAAATGAAATTATCTGAAATTAACCACATGCCCAGACGATATTTACAAAAGTAAAGATATTCAAACCTGAAAAGGAAAATTTATAAGTTATTCCATCAATAAATGCCATAAGTTTGTTTATATCTTCATTATTTTATGAGTTATTAAACATCAAAATGGGTCCGGGACTTTATAAACACCCTGTATTTTAAGATTAGAAGACAGGACATACAGTCTTTATAAAACTCCAGAGCTAATGAGAATAAATTAATGATATTAATTCTTTTCTAAAATTTTAATTGAGTTACAGAAAATTTTTAATTGAGTTACAGAAAAAAAAGATATAGAAATCAGCTTATATTAAGGAAAAATAATAAGCAAATAATTTCATTTTTATAAAACTTTTTTCTGATTACGTGGACACTATACTATGCCAAATAAATTAAGAGGCACTATCCTGACCAAGAATATGACTACGAAATATGAATAAAGGAAATCAGACGTTTAGCCAGCACCGATAATGAATGCATTGTTTTCAGTTACTGTAAATAGTGCTAATAGATTTTTTTAATTTGACATAAGAAATTTTTAGCTAATTTGCCGCCGTGTCTAGTAATTTCCCTGAGGCAAGTACCTCACTTTCCTCCCCTTTGTCCCGGCTCTGGTGCTGGTTCATATAGAACGAATATTACTAAAGCAAGTATATCCGGCAGATGCTTTGGCTATCCCGATTTGAATCATATTGAACGTATCTTGAACGCACTGCCAATTAATACCAATTTGCCAAACGCCTCGAAATCCATTTACAGCTTTGGGCAGTTGTGGGTATGGCTGCCACAGAAATCTATCAACCGTCTCGTTAACACTTCTGTGAATTTTAAATGCAAACGATTTTTGCTGACGACAAAAATAAAGACGGCGAGTTCACGAGTAAAAGAGATAGAACTGTACTTTGCCAAAATGAAAACAGCAAAATGTTTTATTATTATTAAAAAAAAAAGAATAAGGAAAAAGAAAGAAAGAATTCTTGTGTGAAATGTGATTACAATTGAATTTTAAGATGGAACAGCTAATATATTTTGTATTTTAAAAAATTTTAATTAATATTGCTAATATTATCAAAATTGGAATTGCTTATTCTGAAGAATCTAGAGTTTTGTTTCGAAGAACAATTACTTAAGGAAACGTAATATAGAGCTGGAAGAAATGCATCACACTATGGAATCTGGAATGCAAAGAGTAAAGATTTTATTATCATTATTCGTTATCGCCTTGTGTGTCTCTAACAGGTGACCACATCTGCTATTAGCCTAAATTTATGCACGATCTTGCAACGTCTGCTTTGGGCATTTCTGCTGTCATGAGCATTATTCACAATTATGTGTGGGTACTTTAACTGCTGTATGATATAAGTTGCTGTCATATATTACTCTGCATTTTTACCAATTTTCATTAACTCTATCCAGTGATTTTTTCATAAATTAAAAAAAAGTGTGTTTATTCTTTTAATTTTGAGCACAAATGAATATGCATATATTTATATATACATGTAGAAATGAGGTAAAATATATGGAATATATATCAACTAAAGGTGGCACCATATATAGTATATGTATACACATATGTATGTAAAATATAAAATGTGAAATAAAATTATTAAATTTAGCTGGAACTGGAATTAATTGGTAATAGACCTTTAAATTCATGATGTTTAATTAAGTGCAACTCCTGTTCAAGGATACGTTTATCACCATTTTTCGTCATTCTTTCTTTGCGATTTCTCTCCACTGAGAAAAACTTTGACCCAATCGCTGCTAAGATTAAAACATAAACTCAACTTATTAATAGTACCTTCCTTAGCTAACTCTGCATGTTCTTTCACCACTTCGCCTTCTTGCTGGCAACATGTCACTTAGCGTCTGCTAGTTATTCTCCGTTATTTAATATGTAAACTGCGTATTAATATTTGGGGTGCCTATAGCACCCCGTAGTGTTCTACTAGTTAAGAAGACATGTGCTAAGAAATTCGTCATCCATAAATAAATGATGTTGAATTATTAAGCTGGTCATGCTTCTTCCCAAATTTCATCCACAAATTCCAAAATTCATCCACAACACAGCACTTTCCAGTCAACTACGCAGCAGTTCCTTTCCGGATACTATTAAAAAAGTTAATTAGTGCATTCCCTAATCAAGCTCTAGTCTAATACCAAGTTATCTACACCCCCCACACACACTCGTAATGAACATAACTTAGCAATATTGGTGGCTAAGAATGTTGAGCCAGATTGAAAAGCAATACTTAGCAACCTAGGTGAATTGAACATTCATCTTTACTTCAGTTGACATTTGTGGCTACAATATACTTTGCACTCTAAAGGCCCATATCACACACGCATTTTTTTCACATGAGCAACTGTTTCGGACAATTTTTCTGCCTGGTTTAGGCTGCTATCACACATCCGTTTGTTTCGGAAGAACAACTGCTTGGAACAATTTTTCTGCTTTGTCACAACAGCCAATCACCACAGATCACTTTGGGGTTAACATAGGGGAAACTGGTTGTCCATAACAAACAAGCTGATAGTATTCGAAGCTGGTAGCTGATTGGTTGAAAATGAACAACTGGCTGGTTTTTAGAGTGATTTAGAAGGTAGTTTATTCTCAATGCTATGGTTACTGATTAGGAATCTAAACCAGGGGTAATAATAAATGACACAAGCATATAAATTTAAACATTTGATTTCTTACGTGTTAATATTTATGTACTTAAGTTGTCAGGACTGAGTGTTCTGTGCATACTTTTGGCGAACATATTCGTGAAGTAGTTGAAGTCCTGATCTTGAACAGGAAGCTGAATGCAGCTATGTTCTGTGGTAGAATACTGTGAATAAGTGGTAGAAGAACTGCTCTTTAAAGGGATTTAAAATCCTCTTTTATTAAACCACTATTATTTACAGCCACTTCCCAACTCGGAAGGGATAACAGAAAACAATGACCGCACTTGGCTCTAACTTGAACAATCAAATAATTTAAAATAAAATTAAATAGAAATTAAGTAGTCATTGCTCACAAAGCTATGAACGCGAGGTTGGCCTCTTGCTAAACGATCAATGGTGCGTAGCAAGATTTAGCTAATACTAACGCACTTAGATTATTTCAATAAGTAATAGCGTAACAGCGCTAAGGCTTAGAATTTAAATACTAGCTAGTCAGGTGGACGTCGAACAGAGCCGCAGTGATCTGAGACTAAAAGCTCTCTCACACTGAGAAGTTTCTCGCTAACCTTTAAATACAAACTTGTCTCCACTTAAAATTAGCATAAAGCTGAAACGCGCGCTCATTCTAACGGGAAGTTGAAATAAGAACTTACAGGAAAGAGAAAATTAACATAAAACTTTGTTAGTTTAAACTAAAACCTTACAAAGTAAGGAGAAACGTTTTGAATGAGGAATAAAAATTTGAACAATATTCACATGTACTTTTCAATGGCTAGGACGTTTTTTAGAAAGTCCTTTTTTGGTTTTAATCAAGTTGTAAATATCTTCACAAGCTAATCCGATATTAATTTTACATGTCATAAGCCTTTAACTTTAGATTTCTTCATCAAACCCCTCTCATCAGTCCATGCGTTGTTCATCAAAGAACGTACTCTCTCAACTGGTGCTGATGTCCCAGGTAAGCAGAAGATACTCAACAATCTTGATCAGATTGTAGGCTGCTATGAGATTCTACTTGAAGTGACCAAACAGCCTGAGCCATTTTTCTTCATTTGAAATAATCACATTTATGGTACTTTCTTCTTGCTTTCACTGTTCCGAAATTGACTGCAAATACTTCTTAGCAAGCACAATTTCGTCAAATAGCTGATCATTGTTTATTTTCATATCGGGTACATCAACAAGACTGTTATTAATAATTTCAGCAGAAGTTTCGACGTTTTCCCAATCAAGAGCATTTGTTTTGGCCAGATTGACCCATGAAACTATTAAGCGTTTCCAAAACTATTCTCCCAGAGGTCCAAGTATGCAATGCATCTTTCATAAAAACCATCAAATTCTTCTTTCACACTGTTACCGATTTGCTCATATAGATTCCTGTAAATGTTTTTTGTGCCCATAGGGATAAAGTTCCAAGCCTTTCTTTTTGTCAGGTTTCTTTTGATAGCTTAATGAGCTTCAGCAACCTCAAAAGCTGTAGTGTTATCTTTTTCCATTACCAGGATGGCCTTGTTAAAGAGTGCAAACTGTCCGTGGACAAGTTAGAAGTAGAGTTCGCCCGTTATATCAGTAAACATGTTTTTTTTTATTGTTGATGGGAACATTTCTTGGTCTAAAAAAAATTCTTGGTTTTAAAAAATCTGTAAAATTCTTCCCATCATCATTGATAGAAACCAGGTGTTCCCGTTTGAATGAGTTCACGGCATATTCACAAAATTATTTTAGTTTAGTTACTCGGACTACCTATATGTGGAAGTATTTATATATCTTCCATCAGTAAGGCCTCAATATCGATTAGGAGACTGCATTTTGCACACAGTTGTGCAAAATGTGTGCTCCCCATCCGATTCCATTGATCGGGACTGACAACTGACAGGGACAGGGACTGACAACTAAAATGTTACTGCACACGAGGGAGTGAGGTGTAGCATGGAGCGAAATCTCTTCTAGCGCTAAAACTACACCTCTTAGTTCCCAAAATTGGAATCGCCCGGAGAGCCTCTTACATCGAGCATGGTCACGATTGGCGAGACAAGACGATACGATGATAATATTATTTATTAGCAGACCATCAGTCTTCCATAGTTTTCACTTTTCGTACAGTACAGAAATAAATGACAAAGTAATTATCCTAAATATTTCCTTCACAGTTAATTATTTTTAGAATTTTTTGGTCATCTCTAAAATCAAATTTAATTTTTACCGGGACGTGAAGTAAACCGTCCGGCACACCAGGATTTTGTCTGAAAACCGGGACTGTCCTGGTCAAACCAGGACGTCTGGCAAGCATACACATAAGGCCCACATACACACGCATTTGTTTCATACGAACAACTGTTTCGGACAATTTTTTCTGCCTGGTTTAGGCCAAAGCTGCTTACATACAGCTTTGGTTTAGGCTGCTATCACACATCCGTTTGCTTCGGAAGAACAATTGTTTGGAGCAATTTTTCTGCTTCGTCACAGCAGCCAATTACCGCAGATCACTTTGGGGTTAACACAGGGGAAACTGGTTCTCCATAACAAACAAGCTGATAGTATTCGAAGCTGATAGCTGATTGGTTGAAAAGGAACAACTTGCAATTTTTTTTCGAAAAGAAGGAAAAAATCGTGTGTCTTTCTTCGTACGTAATCGTGCGTAAGGCTTCCTCTTTTAGGCAAATTGTTCCAGTAATATCTCTTGTACGGAACACCTCTAAATAAAAGCCAGATCTATTTAAGAAACAGTTCTGTTGGTCCCAGTCCCTTTGAATAGGGACCTTAGTGCAGTTGCATCTTATTAAAGAAAGAAATAAAAATAGAAACTCTCTTTGTTAATAATCTTCTATGGTTTTCATAGGCAAATATGTACTCAGTGACAGATAGTCTTGTGACAAAGGAACAATAAAATGAAAAGTTAGTCCCTTTCGTTTGAAAATTGCTTTTCAGTAGAGAAAAGGGGAACAATATATCAGCAAAAAGCAAGCTGTGGTGCAATCAAAAAGATATTTCTCATTCACAGAGTTCAAAATCCATTTATTCTTACTACAGTTCTCAGCAGAGATAAATAGTCTCTTCTAAGTCCTGAGTTCTCAGTAAAGGAAAGAAAACAATGTTAGCAAATTGTAAGGCAATCCACGACAGGAACCAATTGGAAAGAAAAGGTGGTGAGATGACTGGGCCATCTGCCAAGGCAAAGGGACAATGTGGAGAGAGTGAAAACTTCTATCATTCTAAGTTCTTACTAAGACTGGGGAGCAATAGAAGTGTAGTTTACGTGTGTTATATGGCATGGCTTCAAAGAGAAAAACATTAAAACGAAAAGTCAGTGTAATTCATGGAGCAGAAATTGTAAAGCTTAATTTGGGAGATTTAGGGCAGAAATTAGGTACAAAAAAAATTAAGTAAGTCATATGCTAAATGTTAGAGAAGAAACAAAAGTATTACGGATTACTAATTAAAATGAACATTCCAAGACCGTAAAAGTTAGAAAAATTGAAATACGTGAAATTAATAGAGTAGTGTTCAACTGGTTTTTTTTCCTGTGAGAACAAATAATATTTTTGTAGGAGGAATATTATTGGATGAAAAGGCAAAAGAAGTTCGGACTACAGAACTTCAAAGTATCAAATGGTTGGTTAGACAAATTTAAACAAAGACATAATATTATTTTAAGACTCTTTATGGTAAAAAAAAATCTGTAGTTATGCAACATGTAACAGGCGAGATAAAAAAGCTAAATAAAATTTGTGAAGGATATGAGGCAAAAACATTTACAATGTAAATGAAACTAGATTATTTAATCGAATATTCCTATTAAAACTATGCTTCAAAGCAAAAAAGTGCTTTGCTTGTAAACGCTCCAAGGAAACGTCTCACTGTGCTATTTTATTGCAATCTGGAAGGAGATTTTCAGCAACCATTTGTACTTGGAAACGCCCCAAAACCAAGTTGCTTCAAGCACATATTCCAAAAGCTTTATCGATCCACTGGTACCACAATAAAAAGTCATGGATGAGGAAAAGCATAGTGTCAGAAGGACTGATTGTTCTTGATGAAACAATGTCCAGAAAATATAGGTAGATTCTGCTATTTCTTGAAAATTCACTATCCCACCTACTAAATGTAAAACTTAGCGAAGTTAGTGATTTTTTCACCTAATGCAATATCAACATTACAGCCTTCGTACCAAAGTATAATTAGAAGCTTCAAGGCTCATTACAGAAAGCTATTTTTAAGGTGCTTTCTTTGTCAAGTTGTTTGCGGAAACAGCGATCTGCTTGCAAAATGTGTTAGTACGTAAAATGTCATCCAGTGGATAGTAAACGCTGTTAAATCCATATCATAAAGTTGCGTTAAGCGCTGTTTTAAGAAGGCAGGCTTTGAAATTCCTGTTTTGTGCCCTCAGTGAAAATACTAATGAATAAAATGAATTATTTGAATTTGATCAAAATAAGTGGCAGTGCTCAGTTGTAAGGCTATTTAGAAATAGACGAAAACTTGTGCACTGAAGACACTACCGAGAACATAAAATCTTTTATTTCAAGCTGTAGCTGATGATGTTGGTTTTAACGTAATTAGTTTGGAAAGCAGTGAGGAAGATGAAGAAGAGCCAAACGAAAAGTGTGACATAATGAACTACATAGATGGCCTTAAAATGTATCTCTCAATTAAAAAAAAATCATGGTAACTGTTGGTGACAGTGAAGGACTTAAGGTAATCGGTAACTTTAATGTTCACGTAAAAAAAAGTGCTTGCAGTGCATAGACTTTCAAATAAAACCGTGTAATGGGTTATTTTCAATAAATTTCTGTAAGTACAAAATTCTCTTGTTCATTTAATAAATTTTAGCAATAATTAAATTTTTTAATTAAGAATTTTCTTCTTTTGATTAACTTTAGATTCAAATAAATAACCGTAACTTAGTACTTATTTATATACCATTTATTTAAAGCTTGATGCAACCTCAATTTCTAATTAAATTACATTTTTTTTTAATGTTCACTCTGAAGAAGGGACGCTTCTTTGTTGAGGGGTACTACAGTATTTTATAAAGTTTTCATGCAGTTAGATTTGCTTAACATTTAACAAACATTCATTAGGTATTAAAATTTAACATATATTGCATCAAATTTATAAAAAGTATCGAATGATAAACCATGGGCTAAAAATAATAACATGTTGAAATAAATTGGTATTAAGTTTTTACATATGTTATCTACATGGAATTTAATATCGCAAGAAACGAAAAGAGGTAAATAAAGTCTCTCAGTCAAAAACTCTAGAATGGCTGTATAGAATGGAGAACAAATATGGCTGCCATGGGAAAAATAATTAGGCTTAGAAGCACTTAAAAAGCTTTTAAATTGTTGATAATTCTACAAAATTTGCATCCAGATTTACTAAAGGCATAAAAACCTTAACCGGAAGATAAGAACAACATAATTCAATCATTTTTGAAGCAAAAATTGTACAATTTATCACCATATAAGAATAAAAAAACTGAGCTCACTGAGCCAAGTAACAGAGTGGATATATATATACATATATTTATATACTTTTTGGTGTATCCGATTGCAACTAAAATAGGAGGTACACATCTACATGTTATAGCAGTCCCATATACAAAATTTCAAAGTTCTGAGGCTACTCGTTTTTGCGTTATGCGAGATACATACATACATTCATACGTACGTACGTACGCCCAGACGCTACTAAAAAATCTCTTCAGAGTCCATTTTAAATCAGATTTATAATTTTTTTGGGGGGGAAAAGAGTCCTTTATTCTGCCCTTATGTTCAGATATCATGCAAAAACATCGTTAAAATTGCTTTCGATAGCAGTCAAAGTAGATATTTTGAGTCAAATGTGATACCCGAAATTTTTCGCGATTACAATACGTCCTTTTTACTTAGTACAAAGAAGTAAAAATTAATATAATTTGTCTTAAACGGCTTCGCTGAGTTTTATTTTCCTTTTTACGTACTTTTAAAAATTTAAATTTCTAGATTATTTCTATTCTTTCTTTCACAACAACTGACATTATCTATAAGTTATTTAAATGTACATCGTATAATCGCATTTGTAATTTGTATAAAGAAGAGTTAAATTATTTGTCTGTGAGTAAGACTTCCAAGTTCCTTACAAAATCTGTGCGATCAACATGCGGTTATCCAAAATGCTGCATTTACATGTATGCCATACGTAAGAATAAAATTATATATATATATAAAAGAATGTTCAGATTTACGCCCAACGGGGCGTTTTTTTAACGTTTTCTGTGTTACATTTACTTATTAAATACCATGTTCTTCGCACTTAAACCATAAAATTCAGTTCAACAGCAATATCGCAAAATAATTTTAAATTGAGCATATCTTTAGAATTTCCGGTACACAGTCTCAAGCACTGGAGATAATTTTTTTTTATAACGTTGCCATTTCTCGCTTTGAAATCCTTGAATTTGTTAATCAAAAATTCGTTAAAGTTTTACAAAATATGAAATCGATAATAAAACAAATTCCAAATTTGGGCTTTCAGATGCCCATATTTGGAGGAAGATTACGTTACTCAGAATTTGATGGCTCTAGGTACCGTTGTTTTATCACAATGCGAGAAACATACATTTATGCAGATTCTTCATTATTTAATTTCTTTAAATATAATATAGGGCTCTAATATTTGGTGGCAGCAATTTGAAAGTGAACCGACATTTATAGTGAACCAATGCAAAATGCCAAAACGAAATTAATAGCCCATCTGTGCTACCGCTCTTTGGGCTAAAAGTAAATGATCTTAGTAGTGCTTTGTAATATTTCCTTTCCTGATTCAACCATTTTTTTTTTTTTTTTTTTTTTTGTAAATTTAGCTCTAGAAGATAACAGATCAAATTTACTGCTGAGGTGGAAGAATATGTCTCCATAAATAGTCGCCATGTCGATTTTAGTAAACGCGATTCTTCCAAAAACCCAGGTCTCAGGACAAGATCCGTTTCAACAGAAAAACTGTGACCTGAAATCATGGGCTAACCTTGAACTCAAGTTCCTGCGTCATTCTTTATGTAGCCTATTCTCTCTGCACGAACAGCCACAGGAATAACATAACAGCACTGCGCAGTATTCTAACATTAAAAAAAAATTACACTGAATAATACATTATCCTTTTGTTGCATGATTTTTTTTCATTTATTCAAATTGTGTTATACACTCCTCATCAAAATTAAGGGATAATCTGAAAAAAAAAAAAAAAAAAATACACTCAAAGGTTTCAACCAATAGCCAGTGGTGTAATTATTTATGTTAATTAGCAACAACTGAAAGCAAAACTGGAGTTCTGTGCATAGGCTTGTGCATGAAATACGCCAATTAGGCAGCTGAAAATATTTTGCGCAAAGGGCGCATGCATGCTGGAGTTTGGGTGTGTAATGTTGCTTTAAAGTTAACGTGGTTTCTGAGAGTAATTAGTATTCAATAATTATGACTCAAAGACATCATTAAAGTGAAGGGGGAAAGTGATGGTTGATTGATAGACTCCTGAGGGTCAAATGAAAACACAAGTGGCCATGAATTTGCTCAAAATGTCAAGAAATGGAGCTACTTTTTAAGTAGTGAATCAATTAGTAAGCTGCCTGGTCATTTTAAATTAATCCATATCATATGATCTTGCATAACGCTGTTAATACAGGTGCATTTTAGTCAATCAGCAAATACGATTTCATTTGAAATCAAAACTTTTTTGGAAACCAATACCTTTTGATCTTCACCCAGGCGTCGCACTTTCTTGCCTGCTTGCTTTCAGCTAACACGTAAAGGCTCACTTCTCTCTGCCATCCATTGTATTTGTCTTAAGGTTTAGTAAACTTCAAAAAATGTGATGAAGATTGGGTGCAGATTGCTCCCATAATGATGTGTAAATCAGAATATGCTTCTAAAGAATTGATTTGCCCAGAAATAAACTGTGTTCAATAGTCACAAAGGCTGCGTCTGAATACACTACGCAATTGCACGTTCCACACGCCAGCACCCTGTACAATAATCAGCCATAATTAGTATTATTTGTGTCTTCTCTCGTATCGTAATTATTACATACATATGATATACATATATATGATTATAAACAGGGAAATATTGAAATATTAAAATAATATATTACCGTTGTAATCAAATTTAATTGGCGTTCGATTTTAATTTTGACGCAGATGCTAGACGAAGTAGAATTTGAGATCTTGTGGTGTATATAATTCTGAATTTTTAAAACATATTTCATTCATTTAATTCTCGATATAAAATAACATTTACTGAGGAATGTTTGAAAAGTGCTGATAAAGAAAGTTTCCAAAAGCTTCACTTTCTTAAGCAATGGACAATGCAATTCCTATAATATCAGAGATAAATAAGAGATCACATGCGTCGCCGGTTGATAATAACACGTTCTCATGTTTTTGATCATTATTGTTACGAAACAAAAATTTATGCTTAACAACAACACATTTTCGGGTATTGAAAATATAGGACATAATATATATGCAAACAATTGTAAAACAGTACTTTATTAATTAATATAGTTAGTATGATCCAGACTAAAATAATTTTTCCAAAGATAATTATTAATCAAATTCGCCGCTCAGTATGATTTAGAAAAGCAGGAGATAAGTGCACTGTGTTTAGGTGGCAAGTGATAAGTGTAAGTACACGTTTATATTATAAGAATCGTGTAAGAGTGTTAACTGTATAGAGTTAAAATTTTAGTTTGGCTGCCCTTTTGCTGCCAATTTGCCTATGCCAATTCAACCCAATTGACTTCAGAAGGGTTATTTAGTAAACAGTTTGAATAAACAGATGAAGACTGCATCCAAACTAAGTAGAAATATATATGCATTGGCGAACACTTGCTTAGGTTGTTGTTGTTGTTGTGTTCATATTACATGGAAGAATGGTTGCCACAGCCTACTCCAAAGAGAGCTTGGACTCAAGTATTATAATAATTATAATTATAAAATAATAATACATATTCCAACCAAATTTTGAGGGAGAGCATCCTGGGGGGCGGTCAGAGAGTAAATGGTAAAATTTGTTTGCAATGTACCCCAGATATCTGAAATAAAATACTCACTATGTATTTGAAATGCTCATCATGGACTTAATACGTTGATCGTGTATATTCACTAAGTATTTTAAATCACAATGTATGTTCACCAGATATTTAAAATGCTCACTATGTACTTAATATGCTCTCCATGTGTGCCTCACCGTATATTTGCAATATTGATTCGGTATTTGAAATATTCAATATGTAATCGATATATTCACCATGCATTTATGCATGTAATTAAAGAGAGCTTTTATAAGTTACTATTTCAACGAATGTGACTGGGTCCACGAATTTAGGGTGGCTCTGGTGATTTCCGAAGATCTGCCAGAGCGGCGTTTCGGCCACGGCCGGGTGTTGGGCAGCGGCAGTCGATTGGAGCACTTGTTTCCCTTGGGTGTTTTTCTAGATTAATGAAGGAGCTATACCTGCTTATTTGTCCGCCCATTAGGTATAGTATCTAGTAACGTTGAATGCCGTACCGATGTGCTTGGGTTCGAATCCCAGAGAAGGCTTAGATGTTTGTAAACGTATAATATCTGTGCGGCACAGCTAGCTGAAAGTCCTCTCGAAAGGTTGGTTGTAAAGAAAATGGTTTTTTTGGGGTGAGGAATTCTGGAGCCACATCCCAGAGATTTCTTGTACAAAACTGGGAATGCATAACAGTTAGCAAGTTCCAGCCATACCTACGGCAACACATAAGTGCCGATCTTGCTTCAACTGCATTTACTTACTTGATAGTAAATACTTGGTACTTCACATGCTTGGTCCTATTCAAATAAAGTTTTCCCCGCTCATGAAATCATGTTCTGCTCTGGTCGATTCATGGCCAAGGCTCCTTTTCTTTGCTTATGCATGACATCCAGTACTCTTTGAGTTGCAGCATCCACAAATTCTCATTTTTCACATCCATGATGTCACGACCGTGTCACTCAATCACTCAACTGATGACAAATTTCAAGCATTTCATGCAGCTAGTAAACTTGCTAATAACCCCCTGTTCTTCGAACGTCAGTATCGCCTTCTTTAAAATCTTCTACTGTGAGATAAGATCACTAGGTTGTAATGAGCTGAGGTTCTGTCATCTGTTTTACTCAACTCCAAGAACAAATCCGATTTTAAGAGAGTTCTGACATTTCTACCTGCTTCCATTCTCGAGAGAGAGGAAAAGAAACAGAATATCTTAAAACTTAACTGCATCTCGTAAAACGCAGCATTTGGCAACGAGCAGATGAAAGCTGTACGTGGAGCTTTCAAACAGGTCGGTTCAAGCGTAAGCGATATAGGGCCTATGAATGTCAATTTTTAGAGGGCGTTAGCTAAAATATTCTCATAAGTGAGAATTAGATAAAAATATATTTCGTTTTAAATAATAAATATATTTAATTGTTTTTACAGGACGTCAACTGTACTTTGTTGTTTAGAACACAGAAAACATTCTGGAGATAGGCCTACTCTCAAAGCATCCTACGGCTGATCATATAGGAAATACACTGCCCTCCAAAGTTAAGGAACAGCATGCATTTCAAAGCTCAACGTTACAAAAATGTCAATAACCTTTAAACTCACAGTTCATATGCATGACAGTAACGAAGTTTAAGAAAATATAAGCAAAAACAATAGCTACCACTTTTATTTTACAGAAATTAATACTTATATAGGAGTTGTAGAAAAAATGCAAAAATTGTAATTTTTATTCACAATTGTTGATCTTCAGTTGTTATTGTAGTTCCGTGGACAATATTCAGGAGAGTTTATCCATGTCCAGGAGAAGTCATTTGCCCGATTCGCTGAGATGGCAGGCGACAGATGATGGAAATGGGGATGTCACAAGCTGACACTTCTAGATGTCTCAGTATCTGTCGTAGTGTGATCCATCTACTATGGAATCAGTTTGAATCCTAGAATTCTGTGTCTAGAAGACATGTTCCAGGCAGAACCAGAGTTGCAATACCTGCGGGAGACCATTATTTAGCTCTTTCGGCCTGAAGGAGGAGTAACATTACTGTGACTCAGTTCATCGTAGATCATTTAGTGACAACAGGAACAAAAATCTCAGCTACTGCAGTGCGCAGACGCCTGCACAATACAGGTCTGTATGCAAGACGACAAGTTGTTTATGACCCCTTGACCCGAGGATACACAGGTGCCCATTTATTCTTGGCAAGAGAACACGTCTCTTGGAGCAGTCAACAATGGGCGTTTGTTCTCTTCACAGAGAAGTCCAGGTTCGCACCGGAGAGTGATTCAGGTCATCAGCTGATCTGGAGGGAACTGGATACAACCAATCCCACATTGTGGAAAGACATAGTTACAGAGGTGGTGAAATAATGGTTTGGGCTGGGATCTTTCTCGATGGTCACGCTGACATGCATCTGCTCCATGGAGGAAATTAGACCGGTGTGACCGGTGATATCGAGACGAGATCCTTGATCAATATGTCCGCCCATATGCCGCTGTTATTGGTCCTGGATTTCTTCTGATGGACGACAATAAGCGCCCGCACCGAGCTCGGGTTCCTGAAGAATATCTTCAAGGTCACGGTATGGAGTGGATGGAATACCCAGCTCAATCCCCAGACCTGAATCTGATAGAGCATCTTTGGGACTACCTTGGGAGACAGGTTTCTGCTTTGAGTCTTCCTCCACAGTCGTTAGATAAGCTTGAACAAGGATTACTCGGTGTTTGGTTGTTGCCTTCCATTTCACTGACAACTTAATTGACAGCATGGAACGTCGCTGCCGCCAGTGTATTGCAGCTAGGAGTAGAACCATTTCTTAGTAGAACTCATTTTTGTAATGTTACCGCCCCATTTTCCTCAAAAAACTGTGATTTCTCCAAGACTGGGTTTGTCTGCCAAGAGTGCAATCTTTTTTGTTGTAATTCATGTTTCTGTTGAACTTTAGAAACATTCTATGTCGCATTCATTAAAGAACCGTTTAATGAACACATCCTGTAAATTTCTTGTTTGTATGTTGCTTCATTCTCAAATTAGACACAAGAAACCTGCTGTTTCTTAACTTTTGGAGGGCAGTGTATATACGGAGCTAATGAACTGGAACTTAAACTTTCTGTTTTCGATACCGAATCTTCCTAAAAGCGTTATTTGGATTAGCTTGAATAGAAGACATCAATAAACTCTGAGTATTTTAAATGATTCAGATAGCGGCTAATGGGTTATAGCAGTTTTAAAATATCCGTGGTAGGAATTTTAAAGTTTTAGTTTAAATAAATGTAATTTGTTATTGCGGCAGACGTAACATCATTTATTTATTTTCCTTATCACAAAAGTTCACTTTTCATCAGCGCAACAAAGTGGAAATTTTGTTTTATCAAAAACATTTTCAATCACCAAAAGTGCTTGTATTAAATTAAAATTCGAGCCAAAATAACTTTGCTTTGGTAGCTTGCGTAAAGATAAATAAATAAATAAACTGATCTATATATTGTGCTCCTGAATAATTCCACAGCCGTCTTTTGTTATTATAGCCTGTTACTTTAAGAACGGGCATTTCACGTCCATTTCGTTTTTTCAGCCTCGTGACTGAGGTTCTAGTCTTCCAGTTTGCTAAAATTTCCTAGTCCCCAGCGTGCGGTGATGACGCACATGTTACCATCGTAAATGAGGAGAGGACAGTACGACCTTGAAATCCTTATTTTGTAAATGCTCCCAAGATATTAAGTAGCATAGGTATTGTAGCGCTGACAGCTGCTGTGAATATCTGACATTATTCTTAAGCGGAGAAAAGAAGCGGAGCATGCTATTTAAAAGAAATGTTGAATTGCTTGACATATATAGTAGGTTTTTGAAAGTATTTTATACGTTACAATAGTTTGCATATTCAATCTCTAGATTTAATATTAATAACATACGCAGTGCTTTGTAACTCATAAAGAAGTATTATTGCGAACTACTAAACCGTGGCTCTCTGTTTAAGTAATCATTCCAGATGAGCATCAAGAAATTAATAATTTATTGCAAAAATTAGTAACTAAATAATTCAAAGAGAGCGCAGATAATGGTCATACATTACTTAATATACAGGAAATATCTTAAATTCCCAATATCGCTTAAAGAGTAAATTACAATGTGAAGTTCAGTTAACTTACTTTGAGCCACAGTCTCTCAGACCTGACAGATTGTGAGTCAAGGAATAACAACTAACATCTCTTGAATCTTAGATCTTCTTTCTGTTACAGGCTATTACTACAAATGAGTACTTACCTGTATCTGTCTAGTATTTGTCTCAAGGCCGTTCATCGAAATAAAAATAAAATCAAGTGAACAAATGCGCTTTCGCCCGAAGAGGGAATCTTTCATTAGCAAATGGCTCTGCCCCAGTAATGCAAAGTTTCAAACTTGCTTCTAAGGAGTTATCCTTTCTGGTGCAGACAAGCGAGAATATTGCTTAATTGACCATAAAATTCTCTCTCTCTTTTCAGCCGTGATTTTAGCTCCGAATTACATTAAACAGAAGTATTAGTGCTTTTTTCTTTTAAGACAGTTTACCAATTCGAATTATGATGAATGGTTCTTAGTTTTTTTTATGGGTTTTCTATTGTCGTATCATTGTCTTTTAAGTTTTGATATCACAGGATAGCTAGAGTTTGAGGTTTTCATAAAGAAGTTAAAAGCCTCCATTAGGAAATAATCATGCATATTTATAATTTTTAGGTCCTTGTGGATCTGTGAATTTTTCACAAATTACGGTGCATTTACCATTCCTCTCAGAGTTTGTTTTTTAAACAACAGTCTTCTTTCTATGAATTTTGGAAGCAGATGTGCATGTAAAGGCTTCAAAAATAAAACTTGTCTTAAAAGGAGTTAGGTATAGAGTTCTATACTCTAAGGTTCTTTACTCTAAGGTTTAATTTTGATTTCCAGCCTATAGGCTATAAATTGTCTTGTAAGCTATATCTGCCTTCTGCAAGTTGTACTTTATGTTGTTAGGACTGAGTGTTCTGTGCATACTTTTGGCGAACATGGTCGTGATAGTGTTAAAGTCCTGATCTTGAACAGGGAGCTGAATGCAGCTATGTTCTGTGGTAGAATAACTGTGGTTAAATGGTAGAATAACTGCACGTAAGACGGGGTTTAAAATTACCCTTTTATTAAACTACTATTTACAGCCACTTCCGAACTCTGAAGGGATAACAGAAAATAATGACCGCACTTGGGTCTAAACTGAACAATCAAATACTTTAAAATAAAGCTAAGTAGAAAACTAAGAAGTCGTTGCTCTCAGAGCTATAAACGCGAGGTTGGCCTCTATGCTAAACGATCAATGGTGCGTAGCAAGATTTAGCTAATACTAACGCACTTAGATTACTTCAATAAGTATTAGAGTAACAGCACTAAGGCTTAGAATTTAAATACTAGCTAGTCAGGCGAAAGTCTAACAGAGTCGCAGTGATCTGAGACTAAAAGCTCTCTCACACCGAGAAGTTCCTTGCTAACCTTTTAAATACAAAACTTGGCTCCACCTCAAGTTAGCATAAAGCTGAAACGCGCGCTCATTCTAACGGGAAGTTGAAATAAGAGCTCACAGGAAAGAGACATTAACATAAAATTTTTTTAGTTTAAACTAAAACCTTACAACATGGTCTGTAAATTCCATTTGCTTGTCCAGGTAACTTCAAAGTATCTGTATTTTTTATTTACTGGAATGAATTTGTTACTTCGAAAATGATCTTTCTCAAAACTACAAAAAAAGTTGCCAAGTTAGCAAAAGAACGTCAATTGTATCTAAGGCCTATCAGAAGCATTTTTGCCCCTATCTTGCATTCTAGTTGAGTTATCTTAATAATTCAAACGTCGTTGGAATTAAACTGAAATATCTTCTAGCCTGTGCAACAAATAAACAATAATATACAAAATATATGGCAAAAATCAAAATTACACAAAAGTAACAAATAAATGACGAAATAAAAAGTGCACAATATTACAACAATATCCAAAAACAACAATGCCGGAAAATTAATTAAAATATTTACAGAAATTTACAGCATACTTAAGGCCCTGTGCTTAAGGAGCACTTTCTGGGCAGTGCAGTCCTCAAAACAAGGCACAACTAAACATAATGAGGTGCAAGTATGCCATAATGTATTACTATAGGTTTTAGAAGAAAGAGTTCTTTGGATAAGCACCACTATGTCGTTCTGTTTCTTTATCAAATAGGCTCCTTCCAAGATATCTTCAGCTAGACTGAGATCTTTCAGCGACGCTTGGAGTTTTTTTTTTTTATAATACATCTGTATATATATTAACTGTTTTGTTTCTTTCCGTGCATGCAAATCATTTAATGTTCAGAATTGAGTTATCTGAACATGTTGTCTGTCCTGCTTCCCTGCTAGGCCTCCTACCAATTTTAATTGACCGAAAAGTTTCCTTCTTTAGATACACATATTTTAGTTTACTTCTCCAGTACAGACCTGGCGGATATGGCGCAAGCGTAAAGTTCTTAAACAGTTACAATAATAGGGCTTTTGGTCTGAAAACTAACTAAACCCAGTGGATGGCTGCCCATTATTGGTGGAAAAGGAAGAAATCAAGTCATATGACAGACAAAGATGACGACCAAAAGTCATTTGCGATGGCGAAAATTCAGGCCTCTCACGGCACTCCTATATGCTAGCAGGATTAATGACAATTTTTGTTCCCAGTAATGCAAGACTCCGGCAAGACTTTTTTGTTCTGAAATATAAATAGAGAGAAATAGTTGAATATTGTTTGAGTAAAAATCTCTTCCCCATGCCATCCGACTGTGAATACAAAGAAATGGTTTAAGTACTTTCCGTACTCAAAATTCTGTAGTCTTTTGAATATGGCGGATGTGGAATGTACTTGGTCAGAGTGTTAAAGCAGTGGCACTCTAAATTCTGACATCTAATTTTCCACTAGAACTTCTTCAGTGGCAATGATCTTGATTCATATATCGATGGTTACGGCAATTACTGATGTCGATAGTGATGATTTTGATTTATATATTGATGACATCTACAACAAGATATTGTTGATGACAATGATCTTTAAACTTCGATAAATCTGATTCTGATTTAGGGGAATTTGGGGCTAGTTTTTGATGAATATGATGATAATGATTTTAAAGATGATGATCTTAAATTAACTTTTAATTATGATCATAATTAAGTAAGAAACTAACGCTAATGAAATGAACTTATCTCAGATAAAATTACCTCAGTTTATTATTATAGAATTAACTGTTTCAACTTACTTTTATTAATCTGTATGATAAGCTATTCGCCGACAAAAGTATTGATTATGTTGTGACAAATCAGTAGATGCCATGCAACAGAATGAATCGGCATTTATATCTCCAAAAACAAAACACAATTACCCGAGTGTGTTAAAAACTTATGCAGTATAAATTGTGAGCCTGTATCAGAACCAGGATGCCCGGTTATAAGCTACA
Organism: Stegodyphus mimosarum; assembly: GCA_000611955.2. NCBI lineage: Eukaryota > Metazoa > Arthropoda > Arachnida > Araneae > Eresidae > Stegodyphus > Stegodyphus mimosarum. The sequence continues at coordinate 123,375 of KK116053.1, read as the reverse complement.
TAAATTTGGCAAAATAAAGAACATGTGCTATTTGTTTTAACCACTGGGGGAATGAACTTTTGACAATATACACAAAAGTTTAGAATAGATCGGTTTTGAGTTAATTTTAAGATGACCATTGCAATTCTGCAAGATGGTTATTGCTGTTATGATGTTGTTTATTATGCATTTTAACTTCAATAAAATAGCAATTCTTGCATTTGAAAGCTGAAATTATGTTTATAGGTGATATCGGAAGACGCTGTTTCGTCATAGGTTACATCCATGAATCCATGAATGCTTGTCTGTTATGCTATGTTTTTTTCTTTCTCAAACACTTGATTACCAAAGGATGTTCGTTATTATTTGTATTAACAGACATCACGAACTGACAATACGCTCTCGAAATTAAGGGTTTCGCAAAGTTCAATAACTTCTTTTCTTCTTATATTTTCAAAAGGACAATGCAGTTATTTCACTATGTTTCGACATTTCATAAGTATCACATTCTACTTACTGAAAATCCTTCGTATACTGTCAGTATTATGAAAAAATTATTAACAGGTCATTTGGAAAAACCCTAATTCTTCTATATGCTAGCTGTATCCAAAATAAAATACAATAGTCATGATGAAATTTTTGTAGTGATATGATAGACTACAATATTTATACATATTTTTAGTCCAAAGGGGCTTTGTCCTTGAAGGACTATTGTTTTCGTTTTGCGATTTTGCGTCGGAAACATTAAATGCCTGTTCACTTTTCAAACTGTTGCCACCAAATATTGCAGCCTGTATTATATTTAAAGAAATTAAATAATGAAGAATGTGCATAAATGTATGCATGTTTCTCACATTGTGGTAAAACGATGGTACCTAGAGCCATCGAATTTTGAATGACGTAATCCTGCTGCGAATATGGGCATCTGGAAGCCCAAATTTGAAATTTGGACTTTGTTTATTATCGATTTCATATTTTGTAAAACTTTAACGAATTTTTGATTAACAAACTCAAGGATTTCAAAGCGAGCAATGGCAACATTGCAGAGAAAAAAACATTTTTATCTGCAGCGCCTGAGACTGTGTGTAGGAAATTCTAAAGACATGCTCAGTTTAAAATTATTTTGCGATATTGTTCTTTAACTGAATTTTATGGTTTAAATGCGATGAACATGATACTCAATAAATAAAAGTAACATACAAAATGTTTAAAAAACGCCCCTTTGGACGTAATTTAAAGTCTGGAACATTTCAGATTTTTTTTTATAATTTTTTAATTTTATTCAAAAGGTAATCTTCTTTTTCAAACGGAAGTTTACTTTTTAATACTTTGATATTTTTCTGCTGATAATATTTTGCGTTCCTACTGATACCGTTGAATGTTTTTGATAGTTTCCTATTGATAAAATCCATCGGAAAAAAATGCAGAATTCAAGTGCTGGTGTTTCAAGACTTTTTTCTTTAGCCCAAAGGGGCAATTTGTCCAGAACGGCTATTAATTTCGTTTTGGCATTTCGCGTTGATTCACTATAATCGGCGAATCACTTTTGAAATTGTTGCCACTAAATATTAGAGCCCTGTATTATATTTAAAGAAATTAAATAATGAAGAATCTGCACAAATATATGCATGTTTCTCCAACTGTGATAAAACAACGGTACCTAGAGCCATCCAAATTTTGAATATTGAACGTTTCCACTCGAATATAGGCATCTGGAAACCCAAATTTGAAATTTGGAATTTGTTTTATTATCGATTTCATATTTTGTAAAACATTTAGGAGTTTTTGAGTAAGAAAGTCAACTATTTCAAAGCGAGCAATGGAAGCACTGTATGGAAAAAGAAAAACATTTTTATCTCCAGCGTACGAGAATCGGAAATTCTAAAGCTATGCTCTTTTAAATATTTTTTTGAATATATCTGTTGAATTGAATTTTATGGTTTAAGTGCGAAGAACATGATATTTAATAAATAAAGCTAACGCAGAAAATGTCCCTTTGGGCGTAATATAAAATCTGAAAGCTTACAGATTTTTTTTTAGTCCAAAGGGCCTTTCTCCCTGAAGGACCATTGCTTTCGTTTTGCGATTTTGCGTTGATTCACTATAAACGGCAGTATCACTTTTCAGATTTTTGCCACCAAATGTTATCGCCCTGTATTATATTTAAAGAAATTAAATAATGAAGAATCTGCATAAATGTATGTATGTTTCTCGCATTGTGGTAAAACAACGGTATCTAGAGCCATCGAATTTTGAATATTGAACGTTTCCACTCGAATAAAGGCATCTAGAAGCCCAAATTTGAAATTTGGAATTTGTTTTATTATCGATTTCATATTTGCAAAAGTTTCAGGAATTTTTGATTAACAAACTCAAGGCTTTCAAAGCGAGCAATGGCTACATTGTACAGAAAAAAACATTTTTATCTCCAGCGCGCGAGAGTCTATATCGGAAATTCTAAAGATATACTCATTTTAAAATTATTTTGCGATATTGCTGTTGAACTGAATTTTATGGTTTAAGTGCAAAGAGCATAATGTTTAATAAATAAACTTAACACACAAAATTTTAAAAGAAGAACGTCCCTTTGGATGTAATTTAAAATCTGTAACCTTTCAACTTTTTTTTTTCTAATTTTTTCTGTACGGTAAAAGTTTAATTTTATTAAGGAAACATCAGCTATTATTTTTTGTTTACTTAATGACAGAAGTTCATATGAAGTACTCATCTAGTATTTCAGGAATTCCATTTTATTATTAAAATAATGACAGTTAGAACCAAAAATAGCAAATGAAAGTAGAAATTTGCTTCAAATGGTAACAGTGTATTAAACGATAATGCTATCTGTTTTTTGTCAAAAGCAGAATGTTACCGAGTTATTTTTCAAGTATACAAATACCACAGCATATGCGTAAACAGAAAACTGAATAACAAAGAACTAAGTCAACTGCCTATTAGATAAGAGTTTGCGAAACGTATACAAAGACAACTTTCATATCTTCACAGGCTGGAAGATAGCACAGCATTTACAATTGGATGGCGCTTCTTTTATCTTTAACTACTAGAAGGTATTTGTAATAACTTTTTGTTATCGAAGATTTTTATTAAAGAGTTATTTCTTTATCTTATCACTGTCAAGGTTAATTTACAATTTCAACGGCCTTCAGGAGAGGAAAAACTTGCAATCTGAAAATTTCCGATTACAGTCTGACGCCTGAGAAAATTAGACAATGAAAATTTTAAAGTGTAGAAAATTAAAATACATAAAAAACTCTGCTAATATTTCATTTTCCTTCTTATATAAATGTAGTATTAGCAAAATTTAATTTTTTCGCGATTACAATATTTTCTTTGTTTTGTATGAGGAAGTATTGTAATTGCGAAAAATTTCTGGTATCATATTCCAACGAATATTTATTTTGTGCACCGAAAATCTGTCTTTTCGCCCGTTGACAAAAGTACTTGTTTTTGCGTAGAAACTCTAATTTTAATTATAAAAATTGTTTTTAGCCAAAGGGCAGTTTGCCCAGAAGGGCTATTAATTTCACTTTGGCATTTGGCGTTGATTCACTTTTCAAATTGTTACCACCAAATATTAGAGCCCTATATTATATTCAACGAAATTTAATGAAGAATCTGCATAAATGTACGTATGTTTCTCGCATTGTGATAAAACAACGGTACCTAGAGTCATCAAACTTTGAATAACTCGAATATGAGCATCTGGGAGCCTAAATTCGGAATTTGTTTTTTATCTATTTCATATTTTATAAAGCATTTATGACTTTTTGATTAAGAAACTCAAAGATTTCAAAGCGGGCAATGGCAAGACTGTACGGGAAAAACATTTTTATTTCCAGCTCTCTAGACTGCGTATCGGAAATTCTAAAGAATCTAAAGAAAGATTATCTTTTAAATATTTTGCGATACTGCTATTGAATTGAATTTTGTGGTTTAATGCGATGAACATCATATTTAATAAATAAAGGTAACACACAAAACGTTGAAAAACGCTCATTTGAACTTAATATAAAATCTGAAAGCTTCTTTTTATTTGTTTTAAATTTTTTTAACTGTATTTAGTGTTTTATGTTTTTCTGTATTTTATAATTCTTAGAGAAGATGTTATGGGTTTTTAGTGTATTTTTGCCTTGCCGAGAAATGAGAACTGAATTTATTGAATGAGAAATGCATCTTTAATGAAATTCGAAGAAATAAGTTTAAATGAAGTACTGTAAAAAATTGTGTATAATTTAATAGTCTGTACAAGAAAGTCATGTGGTGTCCACATCAGATATTTTTTAAGGTGAACCGTAGACAAAATTATTAAACAATTAAAAACATACAGAGAAAAATATTGGAATATTGAAAAAAATATTATTGTTCGAATAATATTGAAAAAAAAAATTCATATAGTTGCTTAATTGTCAAAATACCTATATGTGAACAATAGTATATATAGGTAGGTCTAAAACATATCTTAAGTCACGCTTTCAAGACATGAAAAACGCAATTTGAATTTCGTCAGTCGGCCCAGTAGAAGGGGAGATATAGAATCACCTTAAAGTAGATGCATTTCTAAGCAGACCCGCAAAAAGTTAAGAGTTTTTTATTCAAAATTTTCGAAGATATAAGTGAATTTATAAATTGGCGCGTTTTGAAATTTGGCATATTTGTTGAAAGCGATAATAACATCAAATGTGGTTTAGGCACTTTGTCTAAATTATTTGAAAGTAGGAACGATGTGACTTTTTTTCCGCTCATGCACAATGTAAAAAGGAATTGTTTGTTTTGGCTTAAAAAAATAGTTTTTGAAATTAAAATTAGAATTTCTAATTTTAATTGCAAAAACTATTTTTTTAAGTGCTTTTAACTACATTTGGTATTTTAGGGTTTTTCTGTATTTTATGATTTTGAATGAAGATGTTTCGAGTTTTTACGTATTTTTGCCTTACGATAAAGTGAGATCCAAATTGATTGAAGGTGAAGTATATCTCTAATGAAATTCGAGAAAATGTATATAGAAGAAATACACTCATGTCCATAAATTAAGGATAATTCGGAGTCACGCGGAAATCGAACTCTAAAATAAATATATCACATGTAAAATCACTACACACATCTTCAAGAATCATATGCAAATTTCAGGAAGTAACCAGATGACACCGATGGTACGTCACAATGACGAGAGTGTAAGAGAGTGATATATACGGAATACAGGCAAAGAAGTAAAATTGTTCGCAGGCGCTTTATAAGCATTTCAGTGCAATAACCGAATAGTTATGACACAAAGGACGCATTTGGATGATTTTTTACGTGGTAGAATTATCGGCCGTCTGGAATGTGGGCGTACCCAACTGGAAGTATCAGACGAACTTGGAATTGCCCAGAGTGTCATCTCCAGGCTTTGGAACGATTCCAAGATGATGGTAATGTGAGTAGATGTTACAGCACAGGTCGCCCCAGAGTTACAACGCCGAATGAGGACCGGTATTTGGCAGTTACTGCCAAAAGAAACAGGCGGAGCACAGCCTCAGACCTGTCTCGTCAGCTTCTTCAGCCACTGGTACGACAATTTCAAGGCAGACCGTGTACAGACGCTTAGGGCAGATTGGTCTATATGCTCGTAGGCCTGTCAGATGCGTTCCACTTACTGCAATTCACTGTCGCCTGCGGTTAGCCTGGAGTAGAGAGCATGCATTGTGGACACCGCAACAGTGGACTTGTGTGATGTTTTCCGACGAGTCCAGGTTTAGCTAGCAGTCTGATTCTCGCCAGACTTTCATATGGAGAGCTCCAGGTACCCGTTACCACTAAGAAAACACCATTGAACGACACCGTTACGGTGGTGCAGGAGTGCTCGTTTCGGGTGGAATTATTCTGGGTTCCAGAACTGACCTGCAAGTTCAAATTGGAACCATGACAAGCCAAATCTATCGGGACGTCATTCTGGAACAACATGCACGTTTGTTTCGGATCCCATGTGCGCACAATTTGTGTTTATGGATGACAACGCCTGTCCTCACCGTGCAAACATCGTAAGCGAATGACTTCAGTCAGAGGATATCCCCCGTAGGGACTGTCCAGCATTCTCACCGGACTTGAATCCAGCAGAGCACGTGTGGGACATGCTTGGCCGACGAGTTGCAGCCCGTCAATCTCCTCTTACATGTCTACCGGAACTTCGGAGAGCATTGCTTTTTGAGTGATGTAATACCCCCAAGATCAAATCGATAATTTGATACTCAGTATGCCTAGGCGTTGTACGGACTGTATTGCATCGTCTGGGAGACATACAATGTATTAACAATCATACCAGCCATGTAATATTGGTTTCTTGTAAATAGGTTTTTTTTTGTAATTTGCTCCAGGGAGAAAAAATCGCTAATTTTTTTAATAATATCAAACATACAGCATCTTTTTATCTTTTGGTTAATAAATAAGATTTACAAATAAGTCAAATTTGTTTTGCTTCTAACTCTTCCTTTGCCTGATTTTGCATTATCCTTAATTTATGGACATGAGTGTAGATAACGAAATTTATGCGCGTCATTGAAATTTCTCGAAACCACCTCTTGAATCGTTACGATAATTCTGGACATACATAACCTATTGCTAATAAATCTAGTTGTTTATGCCGGGCTATATAAACGCTTCGTCCAGCACATATTCGATCCGCCTACAGCCGAACCTTTAAACCTAGTTTTTTAATTTTGAGCTGTTTTTCAATACATAGCAAATTAAGACTAATGTTACAGAAAAAAAAAACATGCCTGTCACTACTATAATGAATTTATTTCGCAAATGCAGATATAACGTGAATGCGTAACTCTTCATACTTCTATGAATATGCTCAGATGTTCGGTGTGGAGGCCTTTTGTAACACGGCAAACATCTGCACAATAGTTTATTTCCTAAGCTCTTGCCAAATAGGTGTACGGATCTACCATATTCTAACTTTTGGATCCATAAAGGCTGTTAAACGACTTACCGTCTCGTTTTGAATTTCTAAGTAAAATAACTCACAAGAAACTAAGAAATAAATTATCGTCAACCTAACGGTTACTTATTACAACTTTCCATTTAACCTGCGTACAAAAAAAAAGTCTCAAATGGAGTCTGTAGGCAGAGAATACTTTAGAAAATAAAAGATCAGACTCTAAAAGTAAACGTTTACGGGAGCAAAATTTCACATTATTCTTTGAAATTAATAGTGATCAAGCAGTGGATCGTTGTACAATTTTTCGTTTGGCTACTAAGCTTTCGTGAAAGACGTGTGAGACGTACACGTTGATTGAAAATTAGGAAGACAAAAAATGTCAATAAATTAAAAGAAGCGTAATACTGGTATCAGAGCCGTGGCAACCGGGGCAGCTGCAGAGCGACATCACGAAGGGGTGAAAATTTTTAGATATGTCGGGTAGCAAAAGGCCACTAACCTAGTGCGATATCTACCGGCGACTGTAACCTAGTGCAGCAAGATGCCTCTAACCTAGTGCGAGGTAGAAAGAAAGAAGGTCATCAAAGGAAAACTACGAGAAAATATCACGAGCTAAAGAGATTTCACCGATATGCCGATTTTGACAGAAACTCTGGAGAAGAGAGAAGTTTGTGTTCTGTTGATCCTTCATTGCTTGATGTAACGATATTGATATGAAGATTCGATTATTAAGATGAAAGATCTCTATCTGAAATAACAATATTTGATAACATGGGAATTAAACGTCTTGATTAAAATTTAAATAGTTGTCAAACCAGTGATTCTTCCCACGACTCATTCACGAATATTTCAGCATGCACAACCATTGGTGAAATGAATTATGATCCCTACCCAGGATTACCAAGGAATTCTTATGAAAGATAGAGTTTCATATGGGAAAAGTGTTCATTAGGCATATTATTGCGAATGGTAGCGAAATCTGTGAAGCAATTGCATAAAAATACCTGACTTGCTTAGGGATAGGGAATTAATTTTGAAGGAGTTTCGCAGAAAATTAAGACAAGTCTTCTAACCAAAAAAGAGGCTGATGGTTCAATCCACCAAAAACAGAATCCTCGCAAAATTCTTCCGCAGATTAAAAGAGCTCTATATGGATCGCAAGGCGAAATACGTTTCTTCAGCAGTTACGCCATTCAAGCATTGAGTAAAAATAGTACTCTACAGGAATAGCAAATCTTCCATGTGAATCACAATTGTTGTGAACAATGGGATCGCAATGTAAGCGGATACAGCCTGAAGTAAAATTAATTTGAAAGAAAAATATTAGCATTGCGTTTTAGTTTAGCTTCGTATTAGTGTATTCCGATGACCATTAACTGTTCAAAATATAAGCTAACCGGAATAGTGATTTCTAAAAATGGAACTACTTGTAATCTGACGTATTTGTTGCTATGATGATAAGCCGGCAATGGAAAGTTTTGAATTTATCAAATTTTTACATACATAATATCAGAAATTAAATTAACGATTAATAAATAAACGTGGTAGTGGTATATAAGAGCGGTGCCTATCACTCGGGTACCTGGGTTGCTAGAACCCTACACCGAATCGAACAACATTACTAACAATTGTAATTTTAACAAAATGCTTATGACACATATTAATGCTTACATAAAAAGACATAATTGCCTCTTAGAAGTCATAATTATTTACACATATGAAAAGCCTTACAACATACAACGCAAGTGCGATGCCTTGAGTGCCAGGTGAAAAAAAATAATCATGAAAAAAACATGCATAACAAGTAAATATATGAGACATACAATATAAAGAAATATATACAAATTATATAACCACAAATGTACAATTAAGAAAAAGCATTACATAATATTGTCACTTAAGATCGTCCTAGGGCGCTTAACAAAAGTGATATCATTTATATCATAATCTGATTGCACGATCGCAGGATTGTCAATTGGCCCCTGCTTTTCATAAAAAGCCATCGAGAGGCGACAGTAGTAAGATTTTAGATCCTCAAGCCTAAGCTCTTTATGTAATTGCCTATTGCGAACGTACCACGGTGCGTTACATATCTGCCTAATCACCCCATTCTGGGCGGCCTGCAACCTCTTTCTGAGGCTTTTACATGAGTATGCCCAAACAGGGCTAATAAATAAACGTGAAACTGCATGATTTCTATTTCAAATTCCATTTTTATTAAAAAATTAAATTATATTTATTCAAAACAAGTTACATTTCAGATGGCAAAGGATCGGAAGTAGCTCGCGAGCCGAATTTAAGGTGTCGGAGAGCCGCATACGACTCGCGAGCCGCAGTTTGGCTATGTGTGATATATACCATCACTATTAAAATACACTAATTGGCTAGTTTTTGATTATGTTAATTCAACGCACCTAATACAAAAGTGCAGGTACTCAGCTTCTCTTACAGACAATGTAAATTTGTCCATAGATACGTGTCTATACACATGCACTATTAAAATTACACAAGCTAGTTCAAATGAAAGTTCCCTCTTTGGAAAAATTAATGATACTTTGCTATGTATTTGTTTTTAAGAATATTGTTGCGTTTCTTACGGGTTCGTGGATTTGGAGTGATTGATGGCAACACTTGATGAAGCATGAGAAAACAATTTATTTAGCCAGTATTGCTTAGGACAGCTTCAGAAACACGTTTACAGTCAACGAAAAATTAGGACACACGCGCTGAAACGATTAGCAGCACAACCTTCCGGCTATCAGGCTATAACGGTGAAGACAGCTTCACGGCAAAGCACCAGAGTACAGCTCCCGACTACAGTTCGGTCGTTCTCGGAATTCAACGTACTCTTGAGACTCTCCACGCTACAACACGCGATGCACTTTATAGACTCGACTATGCACTCGCTAGACTTGCAGTACTCTCGACGACCAATTCGACACTAGACTGACGATCAGCTCGCTAGACAAGACACTCGATAGACTCGCGATCGACTCGAGGCACTAGACTGACTGACTGAATTCGCGTGCAGGCAGGGTTTATATAGCTTTTGGGCTGCCTTCAAGAACATTCTGTCCCAAACCGGTAAGAATTCGTCCTAGAAGGTTCTCCATGCGTCCATGGCATATTCCCAAATATGGCAACTGTGCTGTCCCTTGCCATTTTCTGGTAACCCTGAACCCGCTTTGTGGGGAAGCTATCTTATCGCAGCTGGACATTTTTAACAATATCGTTTACCAATATAGTGGGTGTTCAAGCCTAAACTGAAATCACTGAGTTAGATGCGGCCATTATTACTAGAGTTATGCAGTTTATCGTAATACGAATTTTGTACATACGTAAATAATTTTAGTTAAAACTGTTTCATTTTTATGCATAGTGTAGGAAGATCTAAAGAGACGATACTCTGTTGGAAAAATAAGAGTACAGGGCCAAGTTTATTTAACACTGAGTAAATGGCAATCTTGCTAAATTGGCGAGATATTGCTAAGCGAGCGATGGTTTGGGCGCCTACTTTTACTGTCAAATTTGGTGGCTATTTGGCGATATTTGGGTCCCTGTATAACTGTAATGGGTATTGTAATTAAATAACTGTAATTACTCTATATATGCAACTATAACCGTATCCGGCCCTCATAAACTGTCCAGTAGTTTCGAAATGTACTATAAATCTCTTGGCGGCCGGAAGAAAACTATATAAGACCAGGAAAAACACCAGGTTCTCAGTTTAGTAATTGTTTTGTTTAGCGTGATTCGAAGTATTGAAATATCTTCTTGTTAGCTTCGTTCTTTAGATGAGCTTTGCATTGAGATGTGTCGCATTGAGTTCTTAGTCGTTTGTAGCGTAATTACTGATTGTATTCTGTGATACTGTGAAGAGCTGCATGAGCATTTTTGTGGAAAGTTCCAGAACTGTGAAATGTTTCTTTTGGTAAAATAAATGTTATCAAGCTATCATTGGATGTGTGTGCCTTCAATCTATTACGAACCCGTATGTGCTCAACAATACATAAAGTAATTACAATATGTAGATTATTTAGTATTTAAAGAGTTTAATTCTTCTATGTAGTAGGGTAATTAAACTCCTTTCACTCATTCTGCAATTTCATTTACCAAAATACCCGCTTATAAAACCATACCAAATTTTACAAAAAAAAAAAAAAAAA
>KK116053.1:77816-112279 GCA_000611955.2 Stegodyphus mimosarum | reverse complement strand
AAAAATAAAAAAAAAAAAAAAAAAAAAAAAAAGAGGGGGGGGGCTCTTACTTTTGAGTAAATACGGTACACTCAATGTATTCTTCTAAAATGCCTTTATTTTATTTTCATTTCGGGGGGAGAGCATGTTTTGTATGGGAAAATCTATTAAAAAAATATAGAGAGATGTTTTAAGAAAACTGTTATGAATAGGGAAAGTCTAACTGGATGCGGAGATGAGATTGCAATTTTTATTTATTTATTTATTTTTATTTTTAATTTACTGAAATTCCTGTAAAAATATGCGCGTAGTGTCCAAGAGCAAGGTTTTCCTAATCCACTATTAATACAAAGTTCACAGTTGAGATTTTTTAATTCGTCCATCAATAACAGAGATTTCAACAGTCAGGGTCATTGATATGAAATGAAAATAATCGTTTGCCACAGAAATTATCATAAGTCTGAAATCATGAACTTTTTCATGCTGAAGGAGATTAATAGAAGATTATCCATGTATATACAAAAATGCTTAATAATAAATAAAATTAATAGTCATTACTTAATCCAATTATCTGAAACTTCATTTTATTTATTTACTGATAAGTTACTCGGAATTTCATCGATTTCTGCTTATTTTGCATATCTTACAGAATTCTCTCAGAAACTAAGTGATATTATTACGGATTTCGTATTTATTTAGTTATTTATTTAAAACTGTAATTAAAATTGTTTTATTTTCCCGTGCAATGCAGACGATTTTTGAAGACAAAGCTACGTCGGAAAAGTAAAAATAAAAGAGCGCGTGCATTTAATATTTAATAGATAAATATCTCGTAATTGCTGTGGCCATCCAGAAAAATCGAGAAAATAGGTTTTACCAGAATGTTCTAGTGAATAATTAAAAAGCTTATAAAAGCTGGATTAAAACACTTCAATTCAGTTGCTGTTGTTTTAAGTGAACTGTTTGTTTGCTTAATGCTGTTATTGATTGTAGCGAATTCGCTGTGAGATTGGATTAACTTTCTCTGTTTTGAATTGAGTTCTGTTTAACGTTTGAGATATTGTGATATTGTACGAATATCTATAAGGAAATATTTCAGTATTTTGTTTGATTTCTTGCGAAAAGAATAAAATTTATTAACTTTTTACCTATTTGTGCGTTCAGTCCATTACGAACCAGTACGCACGCAACAATATGATAAAATAATCTGTCTGTTCTAGATCTAATCTCGTGAGATGATTGGAAGGTATAAGCACTTTCATTCTGCAGTATGGATGAATGGGAGTTTTATGACATGTAGTCACAGTTTGTGAGAGTGATGCCACTTGCGTGCAAACTGTATGTCATTTTATGGCTACATCCACAAGCAAGAGCACAGAAATCATATTGGATGAGGAGACTGAGGCCATGCGGTATGGGCGACAAATTTCTAGAAAGAAATATCTTTGGAGGCTGTACAAAATTCGAGACGCATCCGCTCAGACTGTGATCCAGGATGAGGCTTCTTAAGTACTTACTTACACGCTCCGGTTAAGTCTCAGATGCATAGGATATCTGTTGATGCACCTTAAGTTAGTTCTGTACTTCTTTGCATCGAATTAGAGAGATCCGCTTCAGGTATGACAGTCACCAAAAATTTATCGTTTAATATGATGCATAAGTAACTAAACTTTGAAATAGTTGTAACTATTTTGCGTCTTACTGCAAGGCAAGGCGACATACTCTGCGATACCTCTAAATTATAGGGTTTCTGTTTTACTGACCAAAATCACCAACAAGCTCAAATCGTGAATTTGCTTCGACAATTTAGTGCTTTGTGCTCTAACCTCTTCAGCGTGTTATCACTAATAATTACCTTAAAATCATTCGCATATGCTATTATTGTTTTCTCACCTCTGAATTCTGCAAGTGCTGTATCAGCCATAATGTTCCAAAATAGAACTCTGAGATTGAAACTTTCTAAAATCATGAAGGAAACTTCTGTCAATATTTCTAGTAGTCACAGGTTGATCGAAATATCACAAATAAGAGTTGTTCCTTTTTTTTTTTTTGCATCGTACGTATATCATAACTTTGTACATGTGTAATGATCCTCTAACATCTGAGGTGGTGGCATAACTTTACTGGAAACACAGTTCTTCTCTTTTGTCTTTAAGAAAGATGTAATGTTTTCTACATCAAGATTTATTTTAATAAAGCTTGCGTAATTTTATGAAACAAACAGCAATCAACAGGTTCTTTTCCAGGCATAAAATCTCTTTAGAATTCAAATTTATCTGATATATGGGAGGGGGGGGAAACCTATTTATCTGTATATATTTCCTAATATTGCGCAAGAGGTATGGAGTTACATCTTTAATTTAGAATACAGTCTTCTTTCTTTGGACCTTGGTAACGGCAAGTAGTGACGATGATGAACCATTAAAGGGATTCTTTCTTGCGCATCAATTACATTAAAAATTTTGAATGCAAAAAAAAAGAAGTGCCTGTGTGGATGGTAACCTGTGTGGTCGCAGTAATGGACTTCTTGAAATAACTAAGACATTATGTCTAAATGGCTGCATTTTCTTTAAAACAGCATTTGACTTTTTTTCTAACTAGCAAAATCTGAAAAATTCAGATTTTTGTCTTTTGGAAGAAGAATTGACCATTAAAATACTAATAAATTAAAAAAAAATCCGAAAGCCTTCAGATTTTATATTAAGGCCAAACGGGGGTTATTTTCATTTACATACAGATACACGTTTTAAGAGCATTTGGGCTAACGCCACATTGTGCTAAAAATATTGAAAAACAGAATATCTTTAGAATTTCTGATAGAGTCTCGGGTGCTGGAAATAAAAATATTTTATTCCCTACAGTACTGCCACTGTTGAAATTGTTGAGTTTTTTTAATCAAAAATTCGTTAAAGTTTAACAAAATATGAAATAGGCAATAAAACAAATTCGGGCCTCCAGGGTTTCGGGTGGAGAACTGTGTTGAGTTGTTTGGTATGTATGATGTTCGGGTGGACGACTATGTTATTCAAAATTTGATCATTCTAGGTACCGTTGTTTTTTCGCAGTGCGAGAAACATATATACAGTCATGTAGATTCTTCATTATTTAGTTTCTTTAAATGTAATACAGGGCGATAATATTTGGTGGCAACGATTTGAAAAGTGATTCGGACATTTAAAGTGATTCCATGCAAAATGCTGTTTCGAGACTAACAACAGTCCTTCTGGGCTACCGCCCATTTGGCCTAAAAATAATTCACTCTTTTGTTTGATAAGTTGTGTGAAGAAAAAATTATCGGGGTATTAAAAATATTTTCTACCATTGGAAAAATAAAAATTAAGTGAAATATGTATTGAAAGGATTTGCAAAAGTTTATTACTATTGGGTTTTACCTTGGACACAGACGGTTGCGCAAGAATTAGAGTTAGGAAATTTGCAATTAGGAAATATACTATAGGAAAATGTATTTATTACACTTATGATATACAATAAGAGTTGCTGAAAAATATATTATTATGAATTATCATAAAAGAGATTTCTGAATGACTTACTTTGTTACATTAACGAGCAACGCTGCTATGTAATAGCTAAGATATAAAGTTTTTGTGAGATCGTCTGACAGGAATGAACTGTTCAGTTTCTGATCTTTAACAGTTATTAAGATAAAAGGTCGATTGACAGAAATGAGCTGTTCATTTTCTGATCTTTAATAGTTGTATAGTCATTAGGATTTTTTTGAAGCAGAAGTTATGAAAAATGAGCAATGAGCTCGCCGGGACTCTAACCTCGGACCTCTCGAGTACGCGCTGAGTGTGCTGATACCTTATACAGTGATTAACAGGGTTTTATGACCAGTTGGGAACAAGAACTCCTCTTTCAGATGCTTTAAAAAATGAAAAAGAAAGAAAGAGAGGGAGGTCTATGATATGCTCCAAGAGTAATGCAAATGACATAAGATTGTTTTAATCTGATAAACATGCAATTAAAGTTTGTAATTTTTACAAAAACGCTTTGTGATCAAATATAGTAAGTTCAGCTTTACTGCCAGTCTTCATAACAGTGGAAGAAATTTTCACTGGAGACCTGTCACTGCATGTTCTTAGAAATCGTCAGCTATCTAATGCGATGAGCTTTGAGGTAGTTTTTTGAGCTTGAAGAATAAAATAAATAACTTGGAGCCAAATCAGAGTTATGCGCAGTAGATGACGAGATGCTGCGATATTTTTATGAGTCAAAAGTACTAGTTTGAAAGGCAATGATGTACGGCTTGGAATATTGCCATTGTGAAGAAGCAATAGGTCTACAGTTTTAAATGTAGGTACATTGCTTCTTCACCACGGCAGTTTAAAGATGGTCGTGCATAATTCTTTTTCTTAGTACTCGAATACCTGCAAGTATCTGTATCTATAATAGTTAATTTTTTCTCATTTCTTGAAGTTGAAAAATGTCATGTGCACTATTATTCTTAACGCTGTCCTTTCCATCTATGAATGGCTTGTCTCACCTCAAGACAAAACGGCATCCGCATAATCTGTCTTTAAGAATAGCTGCGTTTCATAGCCAGATTTTCCAAGTTTCACGAAAATTTTATCGCTCAACTCTGCTCGACACTCTTCCGCAATTTCGCCCTTGACAAGAAACAAAATCTATGCTTCCTGACAGAGGAAATACAGTATTATGAAACAATGACTGAAACAGACAAAACTTTGTGCATAGATAGATAATCAAGTACTAAAGAAATAGTTTAATTTTCAACGGTATACAACGATAAGACACTTAGATATTCAGTTACGAATAAAATATTTCAACCCTATTTCAAGCAATATATTCTTAAACACACTGCTGCATTGAATCAAGAGTTTCGAATCTTGTCCTCCAAAGACGCACACGTACCCCTTGCTGTACATCCAGACTAGTACCTGCAGTACGTGCTCGGGCGTTATCTTGTTGAAAAATAGCATTTGGGATGCTACGGAAGACGGGCTGTAGTATGGCATCAACATAGCGCCATTTCGTTGATATGCTTGTAAGGAACATTAAAGATGGATGGATGCTGATATTAATAGCAACCCAAACCGCTTTTTCACGTTGACTGACCATGTGTCTTTCAAAAATAATAAGGAACTTCCGCCCGGCGGCCAAGTCGTCTTCAGTGCTTCATACACTATTGTCGCTGAAGGTCTCATTCTCCCATTCTCTGCTGTCATGTCATTGCAAACATTCACAGTGATAGTTCAATTGAATACCAAAGGACAATTGGATACCAAAACAGCATTGGCCAATCGACACGAAACTGTTTGTACAAAGACTAACCAGCTATAAGAAGGCCCAATATGAAGTCCTTCGTGAACTAGTTCGTTTGCTGATAATTGAGTATATTCAAAAGATATCTCAAAGCGTATTTTGTCTTTTTCAATCTGGAGACTCGGAAACAGCAGTAAAACTCTCGTATTATAACCGGTAAGATGCCGAAACTGCTTCGAGCGTTTTTTGAAAGATTATATCCCTCATGGTAATTGTCCGATTTCCCCGTAAATGCAATTATTTGCTTAACTTTTGTGTGCATTCCCACAAAAATTTGCGCTGTAGGGCGCTTTCTTCTTCTTAGTTTGGTATTTTCTCTGTCAGGCAGTGTACTAAACACGTCGTTAATGTATAGAGAGCTACAAAGACATTGACTAATCTGCGAAATTGGAAATGCATATCTACGTTCTACCTACACATATCGCGACCTCGCTTCTCCTCCTAGACCTTTTAGGTTTAAAAAACCCTTCTCATTACTTTAAAACATAGATATCTCATATCTTTTGAGGGTGTGCCTACGTGCATATACGCACATAGAGATAAATATACAGATGAGAGTTTTGTTAAGTAATTTATTATTCTTCACACTACGACTGACTCTTAGCGTTGGAGAAAATGTAACAGTCATTTGTAAGACTGAAATCAAGAAGTTGCCCTCTTGTAACTGACATACGTGTGAATATACAGGTTTCCTTCCCCATTTCAATCAAAAACTTGTTTAATTTGCCTTCTGAGAATCTTTCTCCTTATATGTCTATTGCAAAAGCTGTTATCATATTGTAAAACAATTTACCTGTTATTATTCAACGGTTATGTAAAGAATTTGTTAAGCATTCTATGACCCTTCTGCGCATTGCCTCCGAATGTTTTTCCACTATTATTTTTCTGAAAAACAAGAAGAAAAAACAGTGCAAAACATTGGCTTTTAAAAAAATAACTTCTAGTGCGTTGTTATTGTCTGCACCGCACCTTAAACCGGTTACCACTTCCTGGCGTATTCCAGCAACAAGTTCATAAACCCTAAACTGGGACAGCAGAACTAACATCAACAAACAAACTTCGTCGTCAACAAATCCCGTGTTCCACGCCATTCCCCGACCGAGAAAACGTTTGAGTGCCGCAGGTGAAATGATGGTTATTATCAATGGTCCACTGCGCGTAACGTCATGCAGGAGGATACGATTCAGTCAGCGGCGTCTGCTTCCTTTGATGTCAATGAAGTCTTGTTGATATGCTATTCTTTATTTTTATTTTTATTTTCCCCAAACTTTTTTAATTCACCGATCTCTGAGCTTAAACGCAATTTTGTTTTGAGAGCCATGAGAGAAATGGAAACCTTTCAGTCAAGAAAATTCAGTTACGTGTGACATTAACGTAGTGATTGTATTTTCAAAAACTTTCTAATTTTCGAGATTTTAATTTTTTTGGGGGGAAATTCTCTAAATTCTTGGGGGGGGGGGCGGTGATTTCATTTTAATTAAACCTGTTCCTAGTAAGGAGGAAATCAAAGTTAGAGAGGAAAAAACTTACAAAATGAAAACAGGAAATATTGAGTTTTTTTTTCACTTAATTTTTTTAAAAAAATGAACGTTGAAGAAATTAACAGTATTTATATTACAATGGCTGAGACTTTTGATTCAAAGAACCTTTCCATGTACACATGCGACTGATTTGTATGCCAAATGGCTCCTGTAACAGGATATGGAGAAAGAAATAGATGGATCCTTCCATTTTGGGGCATGGTGATACGCAAAATAGTGTATCTTTCAGCATTTTAAATTTTATAAGTACCCATAATGCACTTTTCTTCAAAAGTTTAATTTAACTTTTATACACAGCCGTGTACATCAAAATCGAAACATTGTTGTCATGATAAAATCCTTTACCAATTTATTAATAAAAAAAAATGTGCAACGTTGATAGATAAGAAAATCCAAAAAAGTTAATTCATTCCTCCTTTCAACAGTATCTTTTTCAGAATTTTGTGTGATACACCATATATCAAACTACATTAGATTGCACCTTGTAATAAATATCCTGCTTTATAAAGATCCAGCTGATCGCGTTCATTGTTCTTTCATTACATGAATCTCAATCAGTCATTAGAAACATCGAGCGCCAAAGTCATAACTTAAAATTTTTCTTCCAAAACTTTTGATATTTGCCTAATAATTTCATTTTACATGACTGATTGTTTCTCCATCAGAAGACTGTAATTCACCGTAACCTTCATGCTGTCTCCTCTTGCAAATCACGAGTTCACATACTTAGATTTAGGAGGAAAAATAACTTTCAAATTTCAAAAATCATAATAATGTAGATAAGTGGAAATAATTTCTTGTCAGTTCTCGAGAATTGAGAATTCTTGAGAATTAGAACTCGAGATTTTCTTTCAAATTTCGAAATTTCTTGCGACAAGATTCTCGGTCATAATCAGCAATATTATGCAAATTTATGTTTAACATGGGAAAGAAATCATAGGTATCAGAGTAGTTATAGTTGCGTTAATAGCTGCATCAGATCTAAAGCTATGAGATTATAAGGTATTTTTTCCATCTTTCCGCATGCCTTCGTGGTGTCATTGGAAGCACATTGACGCGTATTCGAGAGGTGAGAGCGTTGCACATTTTTCACATCTCCTGCTTTAAAATGAACTAAAAGGTGGTAGACGATAATTTGTTACCACCAGGATTTGGCGACCGTTGAAAAGGAGGAGTGTGTAAGACATTTTCTCCTTTTTCTCTGCATGCCTTCATGATGTCACTGGAAGCACACTTGCCGCGTATTCGAGAGTCTTCAGTTCGAATCTCGGCGAGGGCACTGTACCCTTTTCACGTCTCCAGCTTTAAAATAACCTAAAGACTCTACAAGATAAACAGAAACAACCAGAATAGCTTGTTATAGATCTTTAAGGACTTAATCTTACAGAAATGAAAAGGTATGGTTGTAGAGACATCGGGTTATTTGAAGCAGGAGACATGAAAAATGAGCAATGCCCTCGCCAGGACTCGAACTTCGGACCTCTCGAATACGCTCCGAATGTGCTGATCATGATACCACGAAGGCATGCTAAGAAGGCGGGAAAAAACCTTATATGGTTGCCTAAAAAAGTAACAAAAATAAACAGAACAAAATGTAAGGTTTCAGGCTAGAACTCGAACATTAAAGATTTGAAAAGTAAAACAAAAATTTAGAGATAACAAATGATTTCTACCAGTTCCGTAACATCAGACGTTAGAAACATCTTTTATTGATTATAACAAAGCTGTAAAGGTTCGTTTAAGTTCTTAGCTGAATATTTATAAATTAACTTATATCAATTAGATATGCTACAAAATAATCAAAGCAGATATTTAAATTACTCAGAAGTATGTTTTCTGCTTTTTATTCGCTCACTTAGCTAGACAGTAATAGCTTGATTAAATTTCAAAGATAAATTAAAGACCTTATATTTTTTTGAATGGCAACTCACCGAAAACAGGCTATATGAAGGGCCAGGTGGAAGATAAATTAAATTAATAATTATGTTTCGATTGTCAAACCACTTGCCAAAATTTGCTTCCAGATTCCTCCCGTTCTTTTCATCTGTCAGTCTGTCATCTGTCGATAACATTTTAGAACTTAAATGAAAACAATAGCAGAACAATATAATGAGTCCTATGAGAATTAATGTCATCGTATGTATACTCGAAGCCCATAATTAATTTGGGACCGGTAGAGCATAAAAATCTTTTAAAAACTGGAAGCAAACATTAATAAAGTAAAAATGTTAGTTATTATCATATGCTTTAAAGTTTAAAATTTTTCTTTGCCATTAAAATTTCAGAAAGTTTAAAAATTTGAAAACTATCAAAAAATATAAAAAAAGTAACATTAAAAAGAAATTTCTATACGATCTTGGCAGGCAGATTTCAGTTTAACGCTTGGAACAATTTCGAGCTAAACAGTTACGAGAGGGCTATTAGTTTAAGAGTTAATCTTCCGGAAATTAAAAATATAACATCGTATATTTAAATTGAATCTTTTAAAACAGTAAAACCAAATATAATCAATCTCCTTAGCAAGTAATTGCCTCAGACAGCATGGTTATTGTTGATGTTCAGTAGCGATGCTTATTTCTGATTTCATAATTATTGGTGAATTTTATTGAAATAAGATGTTTCATTGCATTTACAAACATCTCGAACTAACTGCTATCGCTTTCACTATTCAAATTTCGTTTCTTGGCAAAACAGAAATTGTTTCTATTTTGCGAGATACAATTCATGTAAGCCTTTTGTGTAAGGCATGCAGTTAAAACAATGTACATCATATAAGGTGGTATTTACGCAGTTCTTCCAACATGCTTTTGTGGTGTAACGGCAGCACACTCGGCGAGTATGCGAGAGGTCCAGGGTTCGAGTCTCGGCGAGGACACTGCAGATTCTTCCCATCTCCCGAATCAGAAAAACCTAATTTCTCTTTCAGCATACCTTCTTGGGGTAACGGTAGCACACTCGGCGCGTATTTGAGAGGTCCAGGTTCGAGTTCCGGGGAGGAAATTGCACATTTTCACATCTCCTACTTCAAAATAATCTAGTGACATCACAGCAAATATTTTTTTCTTTCTTTTGGTATTGCCATTTTGAACAACTCTTTTTATATTTTATGTTTGAAAGTGGTCTGAAATGGCGGTCCGCAGGCCGTATGCAGCCCGCGAGGACATTTCAGTTATGTGTTTATTGAAAATATAGTCTTCCAAAGATTTCTAGATTTGAGTGATTTGAAGTTCGAGTTTACATTGTTTTCATCACCATTGAAACGAACATGGATAACCCACTAGAAAATCTATAGATGGAGCTTTACAATATGATATAAATCTTATTCAAAGATTTGAAGATGCAGAATTCATTAAATTTTATTCGCGCTTGTCAAAAAATAAATAAGCTCAGTTAAGAATTTTTGAGCTAAGAGTAATCGCTTTGTTTGGAAATATATGAGCACTCTTTTTCGAAGTTGAAAATTAATAAGAAAACCTCCCAATTGACTAATGAGCCTGTAAAATCCGTGATGAAGGTATCTCTAGTAATTTCTCTCCAAGGCTACAGACTTCTATCAGAATCGAAACACCATCAGTTATCAAGCTATAGTAAGAGATAAAGATGTTTATAATTATTTAAATACAAGCACGTGTATTTTTATTTATACATCGAAAAAATTAATAAATAAAAGAAAGTTGCTATGATTTATTCTTCTCACACAGACTAAATTGTTATTATTTATTCTCAAGCTTTATCTCGCTTGGTAAGTTTTTTTCTGAAAGCTTAAAAATTTTCAAAATTTGTTTATTTTTAGTTTAAGTAAATCATTTAAGAATTAATTAAACATGTTAGAGTTACTTGAAAAAATGTCAGTTTAAAAATTTAGTACTTTTGAAATTTTTATTTAGAAATTGTAAATTTGAAATTACTATTTAGAAATTTAGTATTTAGAACGTATATTTATTTGAATTACAAAATGTAACTAACAAAAATATTTTATGGATACCATACTTTAGATTTCGGATCAAAAATAAAGGAAATTTGAAATTTTTCCTTTTCAATAGTATCGTTTATGTATGTTTCGTAAGGGAAATTTAAAATTTATTTACAATTTTTTAAAATTTGTTAATGAATTTTTTCTGTTAGTTAACAACAATGTCCTGACCAATCAACTGTTTTTCAGATCAAGTACCGGACCCGCAAGCAAGCTGAATTTGAGACCACTGTCCTAGCCTTTAATTTCCGGAAACTAATTCTTAAACTAATAAGCTTATCTCGAACCCTACCCGAAGCCATTTACTTAAAACTGTTTCAG
Source organism: Stegodyphus mimosarum (assembly GCA_000611955.2). NCBI lineage: Eukaryota > Metazoa > Arthropoda > Arachnida > Araneae > Eresidae > Stegodyphus > Stegodyphus mimosarum. The sequence goes on along the minus strand of KK116053.1, from coordinate 101,161 downwards.
TGTTGAACTGAAAACATAGACTTTAAAGATTAAATTGTATTAAAAAAATTATAGCTTTTTATTTTTGGAATACATTAATTTTTTTTTTCATTTTTTAAAATATTAAACGGTGTTTCTCTTCTTCGAGGTTTTAATCTGTAATCTGAAGTATTCAGACTGAAACGGGTTTTTGAAAGCTTTTGCGATTTTTTTTTAAAATTTCTTTCGCTATTTGTTTTGTTATTTATTGAAAAAAATTGCTGTTAAGCTTCTTTTTTTTTTTTTCTGGACTTTAATGTTATGTTTTTCAAATGCAATATTTTTCTGCTTGGAAGTTAAATATTTTACCACACTGCGAAGCAATAAAATAAATGCCCCGATGAACATATGAATATTATTATTAGCCTCAGCAGCATTACTGAAATGATTTCTTACGTTGCGTGTGAGAAAGTTAAATCTATTGGGGCAACAATCCTATTGTTTCGTCTCGTCGAATTGATTGATTCAGTATTCTTTTCCTCTTATGATCTACTTTTTGGAAAATACCGGCCAATTACGTTAGAAAAATATTTTTAGAAGAATTATGTCAAGGATTTTTGTTATTCTAACTTAATACGTGAACATTTTATCCTGTTCACCTACATTTATAGATTGAGATCTGATGCTAAAATTTTGGAATCGTCATAAAATCAGGCTGTTTATATACTTGGGAAGGGGTCAGAATGAACAGAATTTTCTTTTCTCAGTTTCATAGATAATTTCATTTCTTTTGCTATTATGATGGCAATTAGTTTTTGCAAAAACGTGCACAAGATCCCTCTGCTCCCCCCTTTTTTTAAAGGAAATTATTCTAAATTGCTTGAAATGTATTTCTTTTTTTCATATTTAATCGAAATTATTTTCCTACTTTATTCGGTATTTGAATACTACAGAACTGCAAATATACGGATTAACTGTGACTTCAGCCTGTCGTAATAGTTGAGAAATCCTGGTAACTTGAATGTCTATTTCACCTCTTTTAGATACCGATTTACTATAATTCAACGAAAAAAATTTTACTTTTTTAATCATAATTTACTCTTTAGTCATAATGTACAAAGATTACAGATTAAGCGATTAATAAAAATAAAATATTTTTATTTCCACAAAATAAAATACAAACTATATTTCATGTTATGGTTTTCTGTTTGAGCTAAAATCCTGTCAGTTATAAACACGCGATATCACCAGTCGGCGATGCATAAGACTTTTCATTTGTCTTCGATATTATAAATCTATTTCTCAAAACAGCATTACATTAATCATTTCAAAAGTCACTTTAGCTAGGTGTCCTAACAACAGCATGCTGCAAGAAGTGTTCTTTTATGTTATAAGCATCATAAATGTTCTTGTCGTTTCAAATGGCCGAACTTTCACGAATGCATTTGTCAGGAACAGCCAAAATCCATCAATTATTCAGCCATTTCATCACCGAGATCATTGTACAGGTTGTACCGGATAGAAAGACAGAATAATACCCTTCAGAAAGAAGAAACTACGCATCAGTTTTGATAAAGACTACCCTGGGGGGACGAATCCGATGGTCACACTCATCTTCTCCTACCAACAACCTCTCGAGAGGACTTTCGCCTCAAAGGTATTTTCAGTACACCCGCACCGCAAAGGCACAATAAACTTATAAGCATCCATGTTTTCTCCGGTTTTCGAACCCGGGTACAAGGTTATACCGGCCAGTTTCCATACTATCATTCTAAGAGGTGGTTGGAGAGCTTGCTGCCATAGCCTGGGGCGCTATTTCCCATCACCAACGGCCTATCATAAATAAAATAAGTTTCTAATACTGTGTAGCAGGAAACTTTTAACAGTTACCTTCTGTACGCTATCGTCTGCATCCAAAATAAAATGGCATGATGACGAAGTTGTGCTGTAATCTATACATAATAATCTGCAAACCTCCTTTCATATTTCTTTCTTAGAGAAATTCAAACATTAATGTAATTTTTTGATATTTTAAGTTTGCATGTTTATACTCTTTAACGTTCTAAAGAAAAAACCCGGCAGTTTTTTAAAAGTAAAATTCGTTTTGAACTGAGTTTTAGTGCTATTCCACAATAAATATTTAGTTTTATGGCTTCGCTACCAGTGTCATTTTTATCTGAGAGACCAACATATTTGTAGAATTCATTTGTATTAAATTTTATTATAACATTTAAAGTTTTAAAAATAATTAAAAGTAAATCCTTTAGGCGTTAAACCGTAGTCTGAAACTTTATTTATTTATTTACGAATTTGGTAGCATTACATACCTTTTTCCTACTTTGATATAAAAGTTGTTTATTTTTGTGCCTGCCGAATTCACCCCCACTAGCACTCATTAAAAATATAACCCGCAGAGCAGACTTGTAGTTAAATGTTATGTTAGTACTATTTGTTACTTATAATGTACGTGTATAAAAAAAAAAAAAAAAAATTCAGGGAATAACTCCGCGTTATAATGAACAACGTGCACTTCTTGAGTAAATAATCCTTTTAAAACCCAATTCCTGCTTTAGTACATCGGTGTTCTCAAAAACAAGAGCATTTAGAGAAAGGAATAACGACAGTCAAGTTTTTAATGCAAAATAATAAGGCCAATAAGACTAAGCCTAGAGCGAATTTTCAAGAACTACCAAGAATTCGAAACATGCGTAAACAAAGGCTCAGAAGGTGGAATTCAGGACGAAACAGCTCGCTTGACAATTTGAAGCATTTTCTCGTGCAGGAACTAGCAACACAACATGGAATGACTTCCTTCGTTTTTTTTATTTTACTGGAGAATTTTTCACAATGCCTATGTCTTTACCTATTATGACCTTGAGCATGTTATTATGTGTGCGTGTGTGTGTGTGTTTGCTTGTTTCAGTATTCCGTTCTATTTCCTATCCCGCCAGGGATGCGCAGGGGTATACAATGAATAGACGACCGACCATGACCTTGAGAACAAAGAGGTGAGATCTAGAAGTGCCAGGTACCCTCTTATTAGTAAACAGGCTCTAGGGTTTTTCGACCTAGCGGAAGATTTCGTTTAATGGCAAACGTTCGCTAGAAGACGTTATTTCTGACAGAGAAAGAGAAATAAAGAAAACAGAGATATCCAGTTCGATTTTTGATTTTCTTTTAAGAATGCATTTTGGAAATTTGTTTGTATGAATAAAATTGTATTCTTTTTCATTTGTATTTTCTGCACCATGAAAGTGTTTTCTGCAAGATTTGTTGCCATTTCGTAAATTCAATTAAATTTCAACAATAAATTGTTTAAATTCGTATCCTGACAAAAGATAATCCGTAGCAACAGACCAACAAGAAGAATAAAACGAATGTAGAAACCCTTAAGAATGTTTTGCCATTGTGCGAAATATAAGACATTCAATTTTTGTTTTTCATACACCCTCACGTATTAATTTATCCTTTAAATTAAATCAGTATGCTATCGAATAACAAACTGAGGAATTTAAATTCGATGAATGCTTTTCTTAACAATTTAAATATTTATTTTACATTTTAAAATAATGCATTTAATTCATATAAGTTTAAAAGCTTTTTATCTATATAAATGATCTGATATATCCAATTTATAAATTTCACGACCATGTCAGGCTGTATTGTGACTAATGAATGCTGTTTCATACGCCGTATTTTGAGTAATTTTTTTTTTAAATATAAAGTTCGCTTTTTTATTTTTCAATATTTAAAAATTGTTTTAATGGTAAGCTATTACGCTATAATCTATCATTTTCCGAATTGCAGCTTCCTTGTTTTACCTTATTTTAAAGCAAACTCCCCCAGGTATACAATGTGTGACAGAGGAGTCAAACTTCATCTCTGTAAGAGCTGCAAGTTGGGATAAGGAAAAAAAAAAAAAAAAAAAAAAAAAAAAAAAAAACTGAAAGGTTTTAGGTTTTAAATTACTTCCAAAGGGGCGTTTTTTTAACGTTTTGTGTGTTACCTTTATTTATAAAATATCACGTTCTTCGCACTTAACCCATAAAATTCAGTTCAACAGCAATATCGCAAAATAATTTAAAATGAGCATATCTTCAGAATTTCTGATGATACACAGTTCCAGACGCTGGAGATAAAAAGGTTTTGTTTTTCCCGTAGAGTGTTGCCATTGCTCGCTTTTAAATCGTTTGAGTTTGTTCATCAAAAATTCGTTTAAGTTTTACAAAATATGAAATAGATAATAAAACAAATTCCAAATTTGGGCTTCCAGATGCGCATATTCCGGTGGAAACGTACGTTGTTCAAAATTGGATGGCTCTAGGTAACGTTGTTTTATCACATTTGGAGAAATATCTAAACATTTATGCATATTCTTCCTTTTTTAATTTCTTTAAATATATTACAAGGCGATAACTTTTGGTGACGAGAATTTGAAAAGTCATACAGCCGTTTATAGTAATTCAACTCAAAATCGCAAAAACGAAAACAATAGTCCTTTAGGAACAAAGCCCCTCTAGACTTAAAAAAAAAAAAAAAAAAAAAAAAAAAAAAAAAAAAAAAAAATTACGAAAGCGTTGCAGGTACTTTACCAAGAATTTCAACTAGATGTTTAAGTCATTTCGAAAAGAATAAAACAGTTTTCGACTAGAAAGAAAGTTTCAAGTATTTTAACCATAATAATGCATTTTATAATTAATATAATTATTTAGTAGGAATACAAATGAATAGTCGTTGTTCTTGCTGTAGTTAGGCAAGTATGCTCATACTTCAAGCAAATTTGAAATTTTTGACTTGTGTATTGAATACGTTTCTTAAACAGAAAAGTAAGCGTTTCCTTATGGTTTCTACTTTTCTACTTTCATCTGGTTCTGACAGTCATTGTGAAAAGATTCTAACAGGTGCAAATTGAAAAGGAATGAAGATATAGCAGATGGTTGGAAAAAGCTTTTTATGAAGTGAAGAATGGCGCCGCGATTTTTAAAAATACAGAACTAGTGATTTTTCTTTACTCTAATGAACATGTGGATTAGTGATCTTCAAAGCAGTCAACTTAATAAGGAATTTTGCTTAAAAAATATACTGTTCACTTTTCCTGCACAACTTACTTGTAGTGTCTATTAGATAATTATTCAAGCCAGGGAACATGAAAAATCATTTGTGCCATCCCCGGGATTCGAACCCTGGATTTTTCAGTTGCTAACTATGGCGCTAAACACTTACACCACAAGAGCACACATAGAAGAACGCGATCATTCCTTAAAAATCAATGGGAAGATTACGATACAGAGATAAAATAACTAAATTACTTAATAAATTCATTAAATGGAAGATAAATTCTATTATCCCAATAGTTTTTACCAGTTTTAAAAGTAATATGGTCGCAGTTGTTAATCAGGGGGAAAAATAGTGGAAAGTAATTATATATATTTTTTTTAAAGAAAGAAATCTTTCAAATTTTTAATTCCCCCCAAGAAATTTTTTTTAACGTTTTGTGGGCTTAAATATCCTGTTCTTCGCACTTAAAATTCAATGCAACAGCAGCATTGCATGAGCATATCTTTAGAATTTCCGATACATAGTCTCTCGTGCTGGAAATAATTTTTTCTTCTTTTTATTCCCTTACGGTATTGCCATTGCTCGCTTTGAAATTGTTGAATTTGTTAATAAAAAATTCGTTAAACTGTTACAAAATAGGAAGTCGATAATAAAATTAATTTCAAATTCCAAATTAGGGCTTCCAGATGCCCCTATTCAGTGGAAGATTACATTATTCAAAATTTGATGGCTGTAAGTACCTTTGTTTTACCAAAATGCGAGAAACATTTATACATTTATGCAGATGCTTCATTATTTAATTTCTTTAACTATAACACAGGGCAATAATGTTTGGTGGCAACAGTTTGAAAATGATATGGACATTTACAGTGAATCGACGCAAAATGGCAAAACGAAATTAATAGCCCTTCTGAGCTAACGCTCGTTTGGGCTGATAATAATAATAATAATAATAATAATAATAATAATAATAATAATAATAATAATAATAATAATAATAATGATAATAATAAAAGAGGGCTGTTTTGTCAACTCCCGGCATTGTAATTACGGCAATCACGATCCAATCCTCGAGTTTGTTAGTAACATTTTCTTCTATTGCAACGCCAGGATAATCATGCCAGGTCCAACTTCAAATATTTCTGATCATTTAGCTAATATTTCTGAATATTCATTCTTAAAATTACTATTATGACCATGTAGAAAAGGTGGAATATATATACATTCACTGTGTCCACAAAATTTCTATCTCGGCCTCTGCTTTCACAGCGGTTGGTCGAAGACGCAGAGTTCTATAACTTAGAAAAATTTTATACTCACTATAAAAAATAAAGACAAAAAAGTTTCACTTCCTGGTGACAAAATTGGCCGAGATATTTAATGTCAAAATTTGCGCTTTTTGACATCAACTTGCCTTCAGGAGTCGGTTAATAAATAAATTAGAATAACTAGAGAATTTTTTTCCCCCTTTAAATGCTATTCAATGGAATTTATTCTTCTGTCATTTATACTAGCGCGTAACATTCTTTAATTTATAATTTCGTTACAATTGGTTCTGCCGAAACATTTTTTACTCAATTAACTTATAAGTTTTCAATTGCTAAAAATAAATTGTTACTATTCCCATGCAGTTTTTCTTTTAAAATCATAAGCTCATACAGCAAATTTAAGCAAAAAGTATTCTTAATTTATACAACCAATGTTATTGACTGAGGACAATTGTCAACTGAAGGCTTCCAGTGTTTCCTAGAGCACGAATCTTATAAGATTCTCGAAACAACATCTTCTGTTCGAAAAACATTATGCTCATCACTACTTTTCAAGAAGATTTGCACAGAAATGCTCGGCACTTAATCTCTTTAACACAATGTCCGGATACTTTTCCAGAAATAATATTTTACTTTTACGTACAGATGCAAACATTTCGCTTTTCAATTTGTCCACGACTTCTGATTTTCAGCTCTGAAATATCGCAGTCGATTTTTATAGTATAGGAGTCATACTTTTTGTATTTTATTTTTACTTTCTTGTACGAAGTAAAAAGAAAGTATTGTAATCCCTAAAATTTTCGAGTATCACATTTCAACGAAAATATCCATTTTGAGCGCTGTCGAATGCAATTTAACGATTAAAGATTCTTTATGCAAATATGCGCTCACATGAAAGATTACTAAGTATTAGACTGATGGTTTTTTTTGTTTTTTTGTTTTTTTGTTTTATTATTTTTTATGAACATTATTTTTCGTTGTTCTGTTTGAAGCTCCGAATATCTGTTTTCTGGCGAACTATATGTTTCTTTCAACTTGTTTTCTTTGATAAATATCTGAAATTTCACGAAGTCATTGCTTCAGTTCTTCAGAGATGGGATGCAGTTTTTTGAGACTGCTACAGTTCTTTTCGCTTTTGAAAGTGGTTTTCTTCTCAGTTTATTTGGCATAGTCATATTTATGCGCTCGTTTTTGACTCATGATAACGACATCGCTGTAAGTTCTTACCGTATACAACTCATGTATTCCTTGATGAGGCTTACTTATGATAACTCGAATATTTTCGAATGTGTATTTTACTGTAGAACTCGTTTGTACCTATCAGTGCCTTATTGGAGAAGCTCACTAAACATTACTAATTAATTCAAATACCTGGGAATGGGTAGCCTACATGAATGCTTGTATGTTTGTCTTGGTGTACAGTTTGAATACGAATCAGTTTCTTTTAGAAAATTCTCCTATTAGGGTATTCCTCTTGCTAGGGAGATGACTCTCGCGTTCTTTGCCATATTCAGATGAAAAAAAAAACAGCTAAACTGTGAAATTCGGTTGTAGAGTCATTAGGTTATATTGATGCAGGAACGCGAAAAATGTGCACTGTCCTTACGAGAGCGCCGAGCTTATTTAAGTGTCGAACGTGCTTCCAGTTACACCATGAAGACATGCGGAAAGATAAAATGCCTCATAATAACTTACATATTCCCCCTTTTAAAAGACGACTGGTGATTAGGGAGCCTAATTGCCAAATCCTGGTAGTGACGTATTATCGATCAGCCCCTTTTAGTTCGGATGTCACTTTTCTCGAATAAGGAAATCGAAGAAATCCGCAGTGCCCTCATCTGGATTGAACTCTCTTAACCAGTTACACCACGATGCGCAAAGGACCGAGAAAATAATTTATGTACTGCTGCATTTTAAATGGCGATGTGGATGAGAGGACACAACGGCGAAATCCTGGTGGTGACGAGCTATCATCCACTACCTTTTAGTTCGAGCGCCACATGTAGAATCTTGTAGAATTTTTCGAAACAGAAAATCGAAGAAATCCGCAATGCCCTCATCTGGATTCGAACTCCGTAACTCCCGAATGCGCATCGAGTGTATTTCCAGTTACTCCACGAAGGCATGTGGAAAGGAGGGAGAAAAATCACTCGTGTTGGAAGTTTCGTGGATTGCGTTAAGTGAAAATTAACTACTGTTAAATAAAAATAGGTTGCAAGTAATGTACAGTATTAATGAGAAAGGCATTACACGAAATAGCGTTGCCAATAAATGCCCAAAAAGTTAAATATTTTCCTGTCCATCTAGATGAATTGATATTATTTTTAGTGAGCGTTAAAATCTTGTCCATTTAAAAAAAAAGAGAGAGAGAGGGAATCGAAAACACGAGAGACATATTGTTTCCAGCGATAATGCATTAAATCTTTTATTTACCTTGAATAAAAAAGTACATTTTACATAATAAAAGTATATTTTTCATCTACGTAAAGAAAGAAACATTTAAAAGTTATTTTATTTATCTTTAATGCACGAAAAATCTACTATTCATTTACCGGAATTCAAAACATGTATTTCTCATTTGCCAAGAGGACATGATAACTGCTTACACCTCAAGAACACACTCGGGGGAATGCGATACTTCCTAACATTCTCCATCCATTACATTTTTAGTTTGGCGTCACTATAGAAACTATTAGGTTTTCAGACCCAGAAAACATGAAATATTATTCACCACACCAGGATTCGAACCACTGATTTTCCGATAATTAACCATTTGGGCATGCTTACCATTAAAGTTAGGCAGCACGCGAGAGTATGTTTTCGAAAGGTTTTTAGTGTAAACGTAATCGTTGCAGTTTTATTGTTTTAAATCATCACAATGTCGAGAGCATGCCATCAAATAAGAATATCTGGAATTTTATTTCGACTGGCTCAGCGGATAGGCCGCTAGGTGCTCATATATCGGGAAAGCTTTTTTATGACCTCGAAAACGATAAAATTTCGTGGCAATGATAAATGGAGTTTTTTCAACGCAATTTCCAAGCAGGTGACATCATCCACCAATCGCTCTGTTTATCTCGACACGCATGAAGAGCTCAGAGGAAAGTAGGCTTCGCCGTTCAGAGTACAGATACCACCAGCTGCTATTCTTTCCTCTCCTTGGCAATAACAATGTATGATAAGATCCAGAGTACAGATACCACCAGCTGCTATTCTTTCCTCTCCTTGGCAATAACAATGTATGATAAGATCCAGAGTACAGATACCACCAGCTGCTATTCTTTCCTCTCCTTGGCAATAACAATGTATGATAAGATCCAGAGTACAGATACCACCAGCTGCTATTCTTTCCTCTCCTTGGCAATAACAATGTATGATAAGATCCAGAGTACAGATACCACCAGCTGCTATTCTTTCCTCTCCTTGGCAATAACAATGTATGATAAGATCCAGAGTACAGATACCACCAGCTGCTATTCTTTCCTCTCCTTGGCAATAACAATGTATGATAAGGTCCAGAGTACAGATACCACCAGCTGCTATTCTTTCCTCTCCTTGGCAATAACAATGTATGATAAGATCCAGAGTACAGATACCACCAGCTGCTATTCTTTCCTCTCCTTGGCAATAACAATGTATGATAAGATCCAGAGTACAGATACCACCAGCTGCTATTCTTTCCTCTCCTTGGCAATAACAATGTATGATAAGATCCAGAGTACAGATACCACCAGCTGCTATTCTTTCCTCTCCTTGGCAATAACAATGTATGATAAGATCCAGAGTACAGATACCACCAGCTGCTATTCTTTCCTCTCCTTGGCAATAACAATGTATGATAAGATCCAGAGTACAGATACCACCAGCTGCTATTCTTTCCTCTCCTTGGCAATAACAATGTATGATAAGGTCCAGAGTACAGATACCACCAGCTGCTATTCTTTCCTCTCCTTGGCAATAACAATGTATGATAAGATCCAGAGTACAGATACCACCAGCTGCTATTCTTTCCTCTCCTTGGCAATAACAATGTATGATAAGATCCAGAGTACAGATACCACCAGCTGCTATTCTTTCCTCTCCTTGGCAATAACAATGTATGATAAGATCCAGAGTACAGATACCACCAGCTGCTATTCTTTCCTCTCCTTGGCAATAACAATGTATGATAAGATCCAGAGTACAGATACCACCAGCTGCTATTCTTTCCTCTCCTTGGCAATAACAATGTATGATAAGATCCAGAGTACAGATACCACCAGCTGCTATTCTTTCCTCTCCTTGGCAATAACAATGTATGATAAGATCCAGAGTACAGATACCACCAGCTGCTATTCTTTCCTCTCCTTGGCAATAATAAGATAAGATATGATATGATATAATATGATAAGATCGCAGCCTTTCCTTTTACGTTTAAATAACTAAAACTTTCATTTTGTTTGTTGTTTAACCTTCAATTTGCGGCTTTGAAGAATTTTATCGCGTAGGCGAAAGATACCGTATTTCTTCGCGTAATTTCCCTTTTAGCCTTTTCTGAACACTATTTAGAAACATTTGATTTGTTTTAACTCGTTCCTTCAATTTAGGAAGTTTGTTCCTCGTAACAATGAATGCCCGTTAATGGCTGAGCGGGTAAAACCCTTGAAGACGGGTAGTTCGGCACAAGCTAGTTCCATGGGTGTTTTCCTCCATTTTGTTTTATTTGTTACGCGAATAGGAGCCAGTTTCTTTAACAAAGACTTACATGAAAGCATTTCTTCTTTTAGGCAGCACGTTCACGTACGTTAGCGTATTCCATTAACTAACTTTACATAAATTACTATTGATTGGCATTTCTGACTTGTTCTCTTCATTCTTTTCGGAGATAAAACTCTGGAAGCGTTAACAAAGATGAAAAATACGTCTTTATGCTTTAGGAACGCACATCTGTTCTGCACCAGAAAACGCAAAGTATTTGTAAAATTCGAATTTCACTTATCTTCCTTTCTACTATGTTTTATAATTGCTATTTTTTAAAATCGTTTTAAAATTTATTATTATGTGACCTTTTCCTGATCACCGGTAAACAAAAATCTTCAGATCTGAAATATGCAACTTAAAAAAAAAAAGCACTTTAATCTGTAGCAACATACAAGCAAAGAATCCAAAATAATATTAGCTTATCTAACTTCGATATGCTTTTAATGAAATAAATTCTTCCTTTACCTTTTCTGTAATAACCAGTCCGGATTACGCGCCCTTTTTTTCCCTCTTAATTTTAAAATAGTCAAATTGCAGGAAAAATGATGGAAAAATTTCCGAGTGAATGCATTTAAAGCGTTATCGATTCTGATTTTCCTTTCATTTTTACTTAAGCAGAGATTTGTTATCAGGAGCTTACACTGTATGGGATATATTGCAACGTTAGTGACTATGAGTGACAACGTTAGTGACTTATACAACCAAATCCAAAAAAGCAGTTTTAATATCAGACCGTGACTTTGGATTTTAAATTGATCAGTTATGATTGTTAATATAAAGTTATTCTGATATCTAAAAAATACTGTATAATTTCGTAAATAGAAAAATAGATATTGATTAGCTTATGAGCAGGGTTGTATTAAAATATTTCGCCGCAGACACAGCTTTCTTTCAGGTGTTATCAACACCCATTTTCCTATTTATATAAAGAAAAATCAGTATTTTATAAGAAATTATAGGATGTTTTGGAGGCTTCCTAAACCTAGGGCTTTAAGGCTGAGCCTCGTAGACCTAGTCAAGGTTCTCGATGCTGTCTTCGGATGGAAATACATCCTGGAAAACGTCATAATAACCTAAATACTATAATACAACCGCGATTACCTGAATTAACTGCAGCGAAATCATTTCAGAAGGTTGAAGTCATATTGGATGAATAAAGGCGCAAAGCTCAAAATAGTTTTACAAAGCAAAATGGATATGCCTCACTTTTGTACGCCTCAGTTTCTACAACAATGTTATTTTTAAAACATTTTCCAGAAAATGGTTTTCAAAACGTCTCTTTTAAACCTATTATTTTGATTTAAATCATATAATGCAATATACATCTGTAATTAAAGAAAATGTTTAACTTTTGTTTTGAGGTTAAATAATCTTTAGTCTCGAAAATTTTTCGGCGTTTACTTTACTGTGCCATGTGTATTTATCATTTAGGTGAATTTGAGAATAATACCATTGCTCAAACACGACTTCTTTAATTGTCTTCCGTGGCAAATAATGAATATTGCTACCCGACAAAGTATTTTAATTTATTTTTTCAAATTTAAGTCCCTTGTGGCTGAATGAATAAAACCGCTGACTTTTGGTGGTGCGGCCCGGATCCGAATCTTGTGGAACAAGATTGGCTACTAGGATATTTTTTCCATCTGTAATATAAATACCATCCAATTTCACAGAGAAAATTCTCCACCCCTCCACCCCTTCTCTTGAGCAGATAGCCCTCGCGTTCTTTGCTACATTAATTTAAATAAACAAACTTTAAAATTTAATCAGTCCGCTTAATGAACAGACAGATTTAAAATAAATAAATGCATTTATTGATAATTTATCTTAGTTTTTTAAGTTTTATTTTTGTTCCCTAATAATATATTTCTTTATTCAAAGTATATTTGTGCTTCCCTATGTAATTATTTGGTTTTTATTATAATTATTACTTTTAATCTATTAAATCAATGACATAAGGACGAAGTTGTGCATAAATATTTACCTGTGTATATGTAAGAGGAAAAAATATGAAAGCGAACTTCTAATTTTAATTGGCATCAGCCCCTCTACATTTTAATTTGAGTATTTCCCTTTCTGTCCTAAAAATAGTAACTGCTTATATCACTTAAACGCGTCATTTCAAATTAATCCGTACCATACGATCTCACGTAACGCTGCAATGCAGATACGTTTTAGCCAATCAAAGAATAAAACTTGAATTGAAACCAAAACTTTTGACGATTCTTTCGGGGTTTCTTTTGACGAAAAGTGACGCATTCAGAAGAAAACCTGATAGAGAAGAATCAAAAAATGTTTCAAATGGGATCTTTAATCTGATTGGCTTATAAGATATCTGCATTGCACATTAATGACGCACTTTAGATTGATATGTTATAAATAGTTACTGTTTTTAGAACAGAAAGGGGAAGTACCCAGATTAAAATGGAAAATATAAAATTAAACTTACTAGTTTGCTTTCATATTTCTTATCTTACGTGTACATATATGTATATGAAATACACACATACACGCACACACACACACACTCCTGATAAACAGTTTTTTAAAATTAAATGCGGTTATCTTCCGAATAACCAGAGCTTGTCTGGAAAATGTTTAGTTTCTTTATTGAAGAACAATCGAAAAATAACACTCACAAACCATCAAAATGAAACAAAACTTTTACAGGAAACAAAACTTTTACAAAAAGGAGAAAAAAATGAGTGAGATATTAACAGATGGTGTCATGGTATTCAGGAATGATTTTTATTCACAACAGTGCCTAATTCAATTGCACATAATCTAGAATATATAAATATTTTTAAATCATCCGTTAAAAATAAATTGCTAAACCGTAAAAATAAATGAAGCGTACAGCCTTTAATATTTTGTTTTCAGCTGACTGCTATCGAAATGCAAGAGTTAAATGTAAACAAAAACACTGTTCTTTTGGTTTTGAAGCGTGTTATTTTTAATGCTGATTTAATTCTCGTAATCAGGCAAATTTATTTTCCAAATTGAGCTGCTTGATATACTTAAATTGTTAATCGTACTTCTCTGTTAATTTTTTATAAACTTTGATTATTCCCCCTTCCTGTATTTCTTTTATTTACTCTCGGATTAACTGCAGTTTTGGGTTAACCGTTGACGTCGTCCTCAATATTAAAGATTATTCGGAAATCTATTGTATATTAAATTTTTAGCGCAAAAAATCATGAAGATAAAAAAAAGAAAAACGCAGTCTGATCTTTTATCAAAATTCTATTTTAAAGCTTTATGCATTTTTAGAGTAAGCTAACGTTACTAGTAATCGAAGACTCAATCTCAGAAATTCCGAATGTAGAAGATAAAATGCTACGTTTAAAACGCGTTATTTAAAATAAAAATAGTGCCGAATGTTAGGGAAGAGAAATAGTATGATATTACTTCTTCTTCAATTAACGCAACAGGGAGATTTTTACACTGATTCAATGAAGAAAAAATTTCGTTATTTAAAGCGTCACCAGCGGCCGAGTAGTTAAGACCTCTGAATACTGTTAGCCGACAACAGGTCAAATCCACGCAAATGGCGAGTTGCATGAATGCCTTTCCTGACTTTAGCCACTTTCCCTTAAAAAGTTCTCCATGAAGGCATCTCTATCCTAAGAGAAATACCCTTGTGTGTTTTGCATAACCAAAGAACATAATACAGTCATTATTCAAGATACAGCAATGAGTATTTTCTCTGAATCTTGCATCCGAAGTTTGCAACTGCCAATAGCGAGAAGGAATTTTGCGAGAAATTCTAAGAGACCACTAACAAATTCCGATAACTAACTTTGCAAATAATAACTTTGCTTATAATTCAGAACTTTTCTGCTTCCATTATTTAGAAATTTACAAATGTTCAGGAAATTCTTTTAATATAGAACAAATTTTAATCATGGACATAGAAATTTAAAAGTTATTTCCTGCTTAAAGATTAAATAGATCACTACTTTTACATGCTAACATTATTTATTTACGCTTGTTGATAAATATATAAATGATAAATTAAATTAAAAATAAATGTGTCATAAAAATTAAACAACATAATGATAAAAAAGTCTGAAAGGGTTCACATTTTAAAGGTCACCCGTAAGTGTTCTTTTATAGTTAAACATTAGAGATTATACGTAGACATAGTTCATGTGGAACAGCCAAACATTTTATAGAATACTAAATGAACGTACATTTAGATTTACATGGGAACATTATATATCCTCTGTATATTTAAGTGAAAAATATGCAATGTAATTCTACAAAAATTTTAATGTTTTCTAATTATATGTTTCATGAATTAAATGCATTTTTACTTAAATCAATCAAATTTAAAAAGTAAAAAAAAATGTTCTTATGAACTGTTTTTAGATATCTTAGTTTGTTAATCAATAACAGACAGATTAAATATGAATGAAAAATATCTTACATTTCGTCAAATGTTAACAGACTCGAATATGAAATGAATCAATGCAAATTCGTGCTCCGAGACTAATAAGCTTTGAGACCTTTTGAGCTATTAATTTAACATGAGTAAATAAATAACAATAAGATCTGATATTAATGCTAAAAGGAAAGTAAATATTTCGTGATCGTATAAAATAACTCGTTCAGCTTGGCTTTTAATCGACTTAAAGCCTTCTCGACCGGGTAATATACACCTATAAATGTTCCCACTCGCGAGAGCATATTTCGGCATGCGGAAAAGAGAGGCTTGGATTATCCAAGTTGCTCATTCCTCGCTGTGTTTCGGATGCATGGATGTTTCAGAGGTTTTACCTACGTGTAACTCGATGTAATTTCCCTTCGAAAATTCATCCCTGAAGGCATATTCGTCTCTAAGGCAGATAATCGTCGTATGCTTTATAGTATCCTAGCAAACTTGTCCCTAGTACAGCAGATTTCAACCGTTTTTGCTTCATGCACCCCTTTCATTTTTGCTACTACGATCACTCTCTCCTCTTTTCCAAAACTCGAAATATATATATACGTTTATTTAAATTTAAACTACTTTTTAATATGTTTCATAAATCAAACAACAAAAAGTATAGAAAATGTTGATAAATACCGAAACTTGAAAAAAGTAGTTTTTTTATATTCATAAATTAAAACTAAATACTTAACACCTAAAAAAAAAAAAAGGCTGAGTCTAAATCTGAAAACGTTTCCATCCTGCTTAGAAACCTTACTAAATATGTCTTTTTAATGCCACAGGAACGTAAATTAGAACAGAATGTTATATTTGATTTATGGACGTTTTTATACTTTTTATATTTTTAATATTTGATACCCCCCCAACTTTTTAGTCCAAAGGGACAATTTGCCCAGAAGGCCTATTAATTTCGTTTTGGCATTGTTTTGGCATTTGAGTCACTATAAATGTCGGTTCACTTTTTAAATTGTTGCCAACAAATATTAGAGCCCTGTATTAGATTTAAAGAAATTAAATAATGAAGAATCTGTATAAATGTATGTATGTTTCTCGCATTGTGATAAAACAACGGTATCTAGAGTCATCCAATTTTGAATAACGTACGTTTCTACCGAATATGGGCATCTGGAAGCCCGAATTTGGAATTTGCTTTATTATCTGTTTCATATTTTGTAAAACTTTTAACGAATTTTGATTTACAAACTCAACGATTTCAAAGCGAGCAATGGCAACAATGTACGAAAAAGAAAATTATTTTGATCTCCAGCACGCGAGACTCTGTTTTAGAAATTCTAAAGATATGCTCGTTTTAAAATTATTTTGCGATATTGCTGTTGAATTGAAATTTATGGTTAAAGTGCAAAGAAAATGATATTTAAGAAATAAAGGTAGCACACAAAACGTTAAAAAAACGCCCCTTTGGACGTAATTTAAAATCTGAAACTTAAAGTTTTCAAACTGGACCCCCGTCATCAGATGCTCTATTTTTTAAAAGCGTTGCATCGACATATGTTAATGGCTGCATGCTTGTATGAAATTTAGTTTCCGTTGCACCTGCAAACGAGAAAACACATCTGTTGGTCTTAGGTGACTGACTAGCTGTACAGAAGGACAAATATTTTTAATATTCGTAATACATCGCGTATTCCATTTCAGCCTTCATCGCAATCAGGTTTCCTTTACTTTCCGTTACTTTATTACCTATTTTAGAAAAATGAAAGTACTTCAGATTGTGATGACGTTTCCACATTGCCAAGGAAAGCGAGAGGAAAGAGAATTTCCCAATACAAGTCTCAAGTTATTTTCAGAACGTACAATAATAGTCGTAACTTCGGCGTTGTTACGTTCGCAAGCTTGCGGCCTGTCGATTAAATGAGGTTACGCGGCTCTTCCAGATGTTTACGAATTGGTTAGGTAACAGCCTGTCAATAACTACGTGATGTGGATCAGCATTTAAAGCTGTTTCTTTTAGTAAACAAGCGCGCGTCAGCAGGTAAGCGATAAAATTGGAATGGATCGATTTACCACGCACAGTTTCATTTCAACATAAAAAAAATCTCCCCGGATAGAAAGTCTTGAATAATATTAAAGGTGGGGGGAATTCTGAAGCTTCCCGAATCTGAATCTAACTCATGAAGGGTTCTCGAATCCTTCAAATAAGAATAAGCAAAAAAAGAGAAAGGAAAAAATTTTAGTTAATATTAGAAGTCTTTAAATTTGGCAAAATTTCAAATCTGCGTTTAACAAAGAACAAATTTAAGAGTACAATCTTGAAAAATAAGCCTATTCTTAAATAAGGCGATACGCACGACATTAGTAAATGCGGGAGCCGCTAAGTATTTTTTTTTTGGGGGGGGGAGAGGAAACGAGAAACAGGAGAAATCAACTCTACCTTTGTCGAAATACGAATTCCATTATCTTCGGATTTCAGACGGACGTACTTACATTTACACCACAAAAGCACGAACGGCGGGAGGCGATAATTAAGTATAAATGAAGTTCGTAATTAAAATTCTTAAACTGTGTGCACGACATAGCGTTTATATCTCATAGTAAGTAAAAAAATCTGATGTATACACCACATGACTTCTTTGTACCGAATATTAAATTATACGCATTTTGCATTTCATTTAAACTTATTGGATTGAATTAAATCTACTTCGTCGATAGCGCATAAACCACAATAGAATAAATGCACTCTTTAAAATTCACTATATTTGTTTACCATAGTGACACTCTGGAGCTAGGTTCACTTAACACAGTTACATCTCATTCATTTTATAACTCAGAATGCACAAAAATTATGTATATCATCTGAAAGAATTATCTAATCGTTTCCACATGTTCTATTCAAATACTGTAATAAATGTAAAACGATGTATACAAGAAATTAAAAAAAAATTCACAGACGATTCAGTAATTCTCATTCAATTAATTCAGTTTTCACTTCGCTACAGGGCAAATATACATTAAAAACTCAAAATATCTACATAAAAATTACGAAAAAAATTAACATTAAAAATTACGAAGTAAATCTTAAACACTTATTTCCCCTAAATTCCAGGATTAAGCATGACTTAATTCGCAATAATAAAAGAAGACGGTACCTTTGTTGCTGCGAAGCTTAATTTCTCTACATTGGCAACAAATCCACTATTCTCCTAAGTTTCAAATGTAAACAAATATGGCCGCCGTGAGAAAAATAATTAGGCTTAGCCGCACTTAAACAACTTTTAAATTGCTGATATTTCTACAAATCTTGCATGCAGATTTACTAAAGGCATAAAAACCTTAACCGGAAGATAAGAACAACACAATTCAATCATTTTTAAAGCAAAAAATACACAATTTACCAACATATAAGAATAAAAAAATCTGATGTGTAGACCACATGACTTTCTTGTACGGAATACTAAATTATACACAATTTTCCCGCATTTCATTTAAACATATCGAATTAACAGTTAACGAATTTTGAATTAAATGTACTTCGTCGATACCGCATCAAAAACAATAGAATAAATGCACTCTTTAAAGTTCACTATCGGCGCTAGGTTCACTTAACAGCGTTAATCTCATTCATTTTATAACTCAGAGTGCGCAAATATTATAGCATCTGAAGAATTACCACAAGTTCTTTTCAAATACTGTAATAAATCTAAAACGATGTATAAAAGAAATTAAACAAATGAAAAAGAAATAGCTTTTCACAGACGATTCAACCCCGCTTACCTAATACGCATACGTTTCATAATTAATTGAGTTCTTACTTCAAGGTAAGGCAAAATTACATAAAAATTCGAAATATTTTCATTAAAAATTGAAAGATATGGAAAAACATAAAGCACCAAGTACAGTTACTATCAAGACAGTTCGCGAGATCGAAAATTTTCGAGAGAGCGTAGAATAAAGGGCAGAACGTTTGTCTACTGGGATCCCGAAGATGGAGGGTAATCACAGGCTAAAAGAAAGAGAGCAAACGGGCTTTCTCAAAAAGGCCGATGCAGGGGTAGTTAAGCAGAAAATAAAGCTAAAAAGCGAAACGGTCATGAGGGTTATCTTGTTTAATGCTGAACATTGGTATGATGAACTTACAACAACTGAAGGACTAACTAACTTTTACCATTCATGGTACCTTAAAGCTGTTGATGATAGTTATCGTTTGTAGCTCAACTTAATTGAGCAAACACAATTACGCAAACAAGAAAAACTTTATCTTGATTTTATTAGACTTCATCACTTGTAAGAATTGAATTAAAATTATACAAAACAAAATCTAGTCAAAATACAAGTCTCCTTGACTTGAAATAGTTAGAACTTACGATTTAGTTACTAGAGTATAACTGTTTCCTATCAAGGCCCCAACACTCGAAGCCGGGCAGCCTAAACTCTAAATCAAGACTAACTTACCACTTGCACTAACCTCTGATAATCTGTTTCATTAGAGCAGCCGCGTTCTAAGCCAAACACGGCAACCAGTTTACCCAGCGAAACATTTATCTATTACCAATCATGCGGTTAAGATTTCTTCCTCTCAGTTCATACTAAACCCATCAAATCTAACCGCTAACCAATCAAATCTGCATAATTCTCTACACTGCACGAGTACGGAACGAAACGAGACATAAAGGAGAGGTACAAATCAAAATCTTAATTACTTGTTAAACTTAAATAAAATATCACAAACTGAGAAAAATATATAAAAAACAATAAAAGCTAATGCTTTTAACGATGTTTCGCGTTAATGTTCGAAAGATTTTAATTACAAAATAGGGCGAAATTTGAAACTTCCAGTTCTCAAATCTTTTTCAAGAACTGAGGAATTCGAGAACTCAAATGCTCCATGTTAGTTAACAACCTAACATTTATATATGCAAAGAGTGTGTACAGCCTTTTAATTATCTGCATTTTTCAACGAACTTCAGTGAAGCTGTGAAATAATAACTTGTAGCACTGTGATGATGCGTGACATAACTTGTGATTATTGACACATATTAATTTGCTTTTTATTTAAGCAGGGCTGTGGAGTCGGAGTCTGAGTCATGGAGTTGGAATTGAAGTTAGGCAGACTTTTGGGTAAAAGGAGTCGGAGCTGGAGTCGCTAAAAACACGTCGACTCCGACTCCAGTTTTTGTTGGACAGTTTGAATTTGAACTAAAAGTGAATTGAAAAAAACATTAAATGAAAAAGAGTTATTATTTTTATTTATGGACTATATACATCATAAATGATAAAAAATTTTGCTTCCATCTCTTAATACGTACTTGCATTCAGTTATTTGGTTTTGAAATTTCGAAGGCAAGTCGGTTAATTTTTGCTTACTAGTTTGATTTTTAAATTTCTTTTTTACTACAGTTTTTAACTTTAATTTTATGGATTATTTCTTTTAATCTTCTTATGATTTTTTTAAAAATTTGTACTTAATCTACTTTTGTTTTTACTTTTGTATTTGAATTGAAAAAAGAGTGTAGAGGATATGTCTTCTAAGTAAGCATCTCGTTCAGATTAATTGTGTTCTTAGTGAAAAATTTTAATCTTAAAGATTATTTGCTTTTTAACAGGATTCTGTTGGTTTAGTGACTAATATCTTTATTTTGATTGAGTATCAATTAGTGATTTGAATCTAGCAAATAATTTGATGCTTACTGGGAAGTAAGATGAAACACTCTCTCTTATTTTAGTTACTGTTAATTGATGGTAGATTGGTTTATCCCCTTGATAAGTCGATTAATCTGCTATCAATAGCAATAACTGGTTTTTCAATACTTAAAAAGTTTACTTTTGATTTTGGCATTTTTGCGATTTAGTTTTTCCTTAACTGTGTTTAAAGCAAGGAGGACTGAAAATTCTATAAATTTTTTTAAATTCTGAAAAATACCTTTTCAATGATTTTTTTTATATTGAATTTACGTTGCTTGGAGATGTAATATGGAGAGTTTTCTTTTTATAATTTATAGTGAATTATTGCTTTATTACTTTGCAGCTTTAGCGCAAGTCTTGGGCTTATTAATTTACTTTTAATTATTTACATTAATAAATAGTTATTTTCTATTTTATTGACATATTAATAAATAAATATAAGGTAGGAGGATGGATGTGATATTTGCCATTATTTATTCAACTGATTCATTTAGTTACTTTCATTTAGTTAAAAATCTCATTGGTAAATTTAGGTAAGCAGCAATAGCAGCAATAACTCCAAAATTGATGTCATTCTTAGGAAGTTAGCAGGAAAAGGAGCAATCAAGCAACGTGATGGAGAAGTACATTATTTGATGATATTGAGGTTTTTAGAATTAAGGACTGATTTAGAAGATGTAGATAACCGTAATGTTTCACTAACAGAAAGACTGTGGAATGATCTTGCAGAATTAGAAACTCTTCTTTCTACACCATATATAGCCAGAAGGAATCATTTCCTCAATTGAAGAAAAGGGAAACTAGTTTGCTAAACAATGAGATCTTGTTGCGTTCAATATATGTAAATCCGAAACACCGAATTTTGTTGGATGACGAACCAATTAAAAAGGCAAAGAAAGCCATCTATGAACTTTCACTAAGAATAATATTACTGTCAGTACAATTGAAGTATTCAAATCGGGACAGTCAGACTGCAGACATTGCAACTGAGTCTCTATCATCCTCTTCCAGTGATGAATTAGATATTAAGAAATATTTGGACAATATTGAAAAGGTTAAGACAAAGCGAATGCAAATAAAGAACCGAGAGCCTTTAGATATAAAATGAAAAAATACAAGCAAGATTTTAAACACAATTAATTAGATCTACGGTC
This sequence comes from Stegodyphus mimosarum, assembly GCA_000611955.2. Taxonomy (NCBI): domain Eukaryota; kingdom Metazoa; phylum Arthropoda; class Arachnida; order Araneae; family Eresidae; genus Stegodyphus; species Stegodyphus mimosarum. The sequence goes on along the minus strand of KK116053.1, from coordinate 78,911 downwards.
CTCTAACAAAGATCTTGTCGAAGCTCACATGTGTATATGTTTACATATATTTGAGGGAATCAGAGTCGGTCATTTTCCCTACCGACTCCGCAGCCCTGCATTTAAGTATCTGCTGCTTATGAAAGATAAACTGAATGTAATTATACGTTTGTTTTTACACAGCTAACACGTACCCGTTGCAAATTTATTGACTTACAACCAGAAAAGGGAAGCTTTTTTCGCATAATTCAACTGGTGGCAAATGTCTTTACTGCAAACAAAAATTCCTTTTTCACTTGCAGACGATTTCCTGTTTCCTGAAATGAAATCTTAGCTTAAAGGAGTGCTATTTTAAGAACGTTTCACAAATTCAGGAAACCTTAAAGATGAAACGAAAGAGCTGACGTCTACGTAGCAATACAAAGCTGTGTAAACTTGCCAAAAATGAATAGTTACGGCACAAAAGGGAAAGTATGCAAAAGGTTTAACAATCTTATTGTTTTCTTCTTCATATTTCAACTTGTAGTAATATAACATATGTATTAATTCCAAAGCTTTGTACATTAGGTACAAAAAGTAGAAATATGCGCGTATGGAATGTTAAACAGAAGTCTATATATTGCCAGGTACTTTAAAACTATCAGCAACGAATCTGGCACGAATACTTAAAATAAATTAAAATTAAAAAAAGAAAAAAAAATCTGAAAGATTTCAGATTTTAAATTACGTCCAAAGGCGCGTTTTTTTAACGTTTCGTGTGCTACCTTTTTTTATTAAATATCATGTACTACGTACTCAAACCATAAAATTCAGTTCAAAATCAATATCGCAAAATCATATTAAAATGAACATATCTTTAGAATTTCCGTAAGTTTCGTGCGCTGGAGATAAAAATGTTTTTCTTTTTCCGTACAGTGTTGCCATTGCTCGCTTTGAAATCATTTAGTTTGTTAATCAGAAATTCGTTGAAATGTTACAAAACATAAAATCGATAATAAAGCAAATTTCAAATTCAAAATTAGGGCTTCCAGATGCCCATATTCGCAGTAGGATTACGTCATTCAAAATTCGATGGCTCTAGGTTTTATCACAATGCGAGAAACATGCATACATTTA
>KK116053.1:51113-76625 GCA_000611955.2 Stegodyphus mimosarum | reverse complement strand
ACGATTTTTGAAGAGAAAGCTACGTCAAAAAAAAAAAACATGCATACATTTATGCAGATTTTTCATTTTTTAAAATTTAATGCAGAGCGATAACATTTAGTGGCAACAATTTGAAAAGTGATACGCCGTTTTTGTGATTCAACGCAAAACGACCAAACGAAAGTAATAGTCCTTCGGGACTAAATCATCCCTTTGGACTAAAAAGAAAGAAAGAAAAGGAAAAAAAAAAGAAAACTCTGAAAGGTTTGCAGGTTTTACGTTACTCCCAAAGGGACATTTTTTTAACGTTTTGTGTGCTTTATTTATTAAATATCATGTTCTTTGCGCTTAAACCATAAAATTCAATTTAACTACAATATCGTAAAATAGGCTTCCAGATGCCCATATTCGGTGGAAGATTACGTTATTCAAAATTTGATGGCTTTAGGTACCATTGTATTATCACTATAAAGCATACATACATTAATGCAGATTCTTCATTATTTAATTTCTTTGAACATAACACAGGGCGGTAATATTTGCTGGCAACAATTCGAGAAATGATGCGCCGTTTATTGATTCAACGCAAAATGTCAAAACGAAATTAATAGTCCTTCTGGGCAAATTGGCCGTTTGGACTAATAATAACATCATTTACAAAACAAAATACGAAATATATTTGATTTTGTCATCGATTAAATTTTGTAGAATTTGAAAGAAAGCAACTGCTTCATTAGACCCAAGATTCGCCCTTAGAGTCCCAAACTTTAAGAGTCACCAAAATGTTATATTTTTCCATAAAATTGTTCTTTTCTCATAAATATTTCAAAGATAATATATGAATACAATTTAGTTCAATCGTATCGGAGTTTGGAAGTGCGTTAAAACTTTTTTAATGTTACCAGTTACTATTGCTAGTAGCGAGAAAAGGCTGAAGAAATTAAAAATAATAAAAATTTATATATCTTTACTTGGTTCGCGTGAATTTTGAAACCTGGCCATTGTCTCTAAATGCAATTAAATCAAACAGATTTTGGTAAAAAAAATATTGATGATTCTTCTCGTTAAAGGCAAGAAAAATTAAAGTATACAAAAAAAGGTTTGAACATTATTGCAGCACTTTTTGTATTAATTATATTACTATTAGTACAATTTAAGTATTATTTATTAGTTATCAAAAAGTTTTTTTTAAGGTTTTACATTCGAAAATTGTAAATTGTCCAATTTTTCTGAACATACAAAAACTAGGACTAAAATCTAATAGGGTCATTATGATTTAAAATCATGAATTCAAAAGCACACGGATGCATTTAATTTGACTGTAGTATAATAGGGAACACATTTATATGTTTGCTTCAGATGAAAGAATGTCTGCTAGAGCTTTGCAAGCCGTAATCTTACTTTTTATTTTCATCGCCACAATATAATGACTTTACTTCTACTAAATTTTTCTCACAAAATAATTCCAAAAACTTCTTCTATTTAATAACTTTTTTCTATAGTATTGGGAAAGAAGAAAGTCGTGTACAAAATACTTATGGATGTAATTTATTCCACATGAGACACTATGAATACCTTTTCATGAACTAATTAAAAAACTAATGATGCAAATGTTCATAATTATCAAATGAATTTATCGTAAATTAATGTATTTAAAATTATGTCAATTAGAAAAAAATAAAATTAAATCGAAGATGACCATCTAAGTCATTGGTCAATGGTGACAGTCACTACAAGTTCATAGTCAACCGTGTAAGGTGACACAGTATATTTAGTAATTATTACAATAAAATTGACAGTTGGTAGCTAGCCACCCGTAAAACACCGGTCAAGGTCACAAATTATTTAAGGTTTATTAGCCACCCGTGGACAATTCATAAGGCTTCGTTCAGACGACGGTTTTGTCGTCATAAAGCTTTATGGTTTAAGGTATAAAAGTCATCAAGTCCATTCACACCTATTTAACAAATTTATGCTGTGGCCAATAAGAAAAGGGAAAGTTGCACATGCGTAAATGTGTAGCTGACCCAGAGAAACCGTCGACCAATGTTTGTTTCGTTGTGATTAGTGGTATACCAGCTTGGCTAAAGCTGAAATTTTGGTACTTGTAGGCAAAATCCTTAAACCAATTTTTGTGATTTAGCAAGGTCTAGTGGCTTATCAGCGAAGTTCGGCTTTAAATATTTTATAACTTTAAAACCACCGTGTGAACGAAGCTTCAGATACCAGTTGTTACTGCAAATTTAGGTATATTATTCATATAAAATTAAGCAACCGAAGGCCACCAATGAGCTAAGTCACTAGGGCCGTGGAATATTTCACGCGTAAGCTGTAGTTGCCAAACTACATGAAAGATAAATGCTTGGTAGCGTAACGTAATGAATTCTTCACAAGTATTCCGTACACGTTTCTAATATCAACAATTAAAAGCATGTAAATAAAACAACAAGCAGCTGAATTTTAAATAGTTTGAAAGGAAATAACAATTCAGATAATTGCAGGTTCCTGATATTTACAAATTTTACTAAAATTTTCTATTGTACATAAAAGCTGAGAGCTTTTCATGTATGATGTAAATTTAGTTTCATATTTTTCTAATGTTTAGTTGTGCATAAAATCCCATTTCGTCATGTGTAAAATAATTTTACTTCAATGAGTTTCGAGGTGGTGGATTAGAGTAAGGAAATAAATGCAACTTAAATCAAATCCTTTTCAAATTAAATCTGGTGTGTTTCACATTTGCGCAGTCAGAAAAGATCATCCAAAATAAAACAGAGCAACAAAGCGTCGTAATATATTCATGTCTTGTTTGAAGACAGTGCCTGATTTTAAATTTATTCATGCGCTTCAGTTGCAATACTTCCTGTCTCATGAGCTGAGAAAATTTTACATTTCGGAGCCTGGATCATTAAACAAATACAATGTCACATTTCGAACCCTGTATCCAAATATTTGCATTTATTGATTCTATTTTCAACATATTGTTACCAGAGCTACAGTCAGAAAGGTAAAATGAAACAGCATAACTATTTAAAATAAAAAGAGAAGGATTTATATGAAATATTAAGCTTTAAATTAGGGGTGTGATATTCAAATCTTATGAAATCTTGAAAAAGATTCGAGATTCGAAAATTTGAATCTTTGTGCACTTTGTTTTTCATTCCACACTTTTGAATCCTAACCTGAAAAAAAATTGAATATTTTAACTTAAATTTTTAAAAGAATTAGTTTTATTGATTTTTTTTTGGAGGCGCATGTTAAAAGAAAGTGTATAGTTGCAGCAATTACGGGGACTCGAAGCACCAAAACCCCCTTGTGCAGCAATTACGGGGACTCGAGGCACCAAAACCCCCTTGTTGTTCTTTTGATGGCCACACTCATAATTTTCTGCATGAAATTCGTGTTCCGTATTCAGTATTAATTGAAAAAACTGTATTTTATACTCCTGGAGAAGATTCTTCCCACTTAAAAAATCCAAAGTTTAATTTTACTTACTTTGTAGAGTCATTACGTTTTTTCTTTCTTTTCTTTTTTTTTTAAGCAGTACTAGGACCTCTCGAATATGCGTCGAGTGTGCTGACCATTAGATCACGAAGGCATGATAAGAAAGGGAGAGAAATTCCTTATATACTCACCCTTTTAAAGGGCGACTGGGGATTAGGGGACCCAGTCGCCAAATTCTGGTGGTGGAGAATTATCATCATCCGCCACCTTTTTTAGTTCGGGCGCCACTGTCATCAGTTTTCTTTTTTTTTAGTAGCCAGTAGAATGAAAAATGAGCAATGCCCTCGCCGGGACTCGAACCTCAGACTTCTAGAATATGCGTCGAATGTGCTGACCATTACACCACGAAGGCATGATTAAGAAGGCGGAAGAAATATCTTATGACTTAATGTTACTAATTATTTAACTTTTCCAAATCTTAGCGACTCGTAAATGAAAAAGGGAAATTTATCTGAAATTCGGAGATACTTGTAAGATAAGTGGGGCTTTCATAAAAAGTCAAATAGTGAAGAACTATTTGCCTTAAGCCCTTTAGTGAGTTATAACTCGTATTTCTGAAAAATGGTGGTTCAAGTAGAGCTCCTGGGCAGCCTTTATTGAAAATTCACTTTCTCCATTCCTACCTAGACGTTTTCCCTAAGGGCTACGAACAAGGGAGGAGACTCCATTCGGATACTTAGAAAATAAAGCAAAATGTCAGCATGATGGACCCCTGACACAATAAGCGATTCCTACTGGCTTATAGTAGAGAAGATCAAAGCGAAATAAATAAGTAGTTGAGACTGATAAAATTATTTATCATTATTAGAATGCTTTCTATATTGGTATTTAGTTTAGCATGTTATGTCATGTATTGTACACTATTAATTCTGCTGTTTTTATTGTAAGCTTTTGACTAGTCAGTTCACTTATAGCGTTTCTCGTTTATCACTATTCTCAAAATTTGATATCCATTTTTTTTTAGATAAGCTATCGAGTTCAAATTTTGTACACACACTACTTGTGGAGACAACACTATGCAGCGAAACAATTTTTTCAAATTTCGATTTTGACTTTTTTAGATAGATAATTTTTTTGCACATATTTTTTTTAACGAACGAAATAAAAATCTGAGTATTTTACTGTTTGCAGCATGGGGTACAGAAAATAAATAAATAAATAAATAAGCTATAAAAAAAACCTGAAAGCTTGTAGAGTTTCTCATTTCCTTTGTACTAAAATAAAGGTTGAGGAACCTAGTGAACTTATATAGCGACTTATCGCTGAGTTCATTTAAGACATTGGTTAACTACCCTTTATTTCACTCAAAATAAGGTGAACAATCAGCCCCTTTCCTCGGGCTTTAAACAAAGCCTCCACTTGGGCTTAAAAATAAGAAATGAGAGCGAACTTAAAACTAACTAAAAGAGACTCAGCCGAAGCTAACACACTAACGTAGTTGTCCCTTAGTTTAAACTAGCCGGTGAATATCAAAAGGCACGTAATATAAGGCCGAGCGTAACCGATTCTTGATAGACTTACCCCGAAGACAAACACGTGCTACTCAAGATTCCTAGCTCTCTCTCATGGAGTGAGTTGAATCTACCTTTAATACTACTTCTAACTCATTTACATTCAACGCGATTCTAAAAATTCAGTCGGGTGGGGAGTTGTAAGTTGAAACAAGAGTTGATAGGAAAGGTTATCTAAATTAAAATAACTGTTATAAAATTAAAATATACCTTACAAGCTTTCAAATTTTATATTAAGTCCAAAGGGGCGTTTTTTCATTTACATACATATACACGTTTCGAGAACATTTGGGCTAATGTTCCTTTGGGATAAAGATATTTAAAAACAGCCTATGTTTAGAGTTTCCGATAGATAGTCTCGAGCACTGGAGTTAAATTCCCCCCCCCTTCTATACAGTGTTGCCATTGTGCTCTTTGAAATCGTTGAGTATGTTAATCAAAAATTTGTTAAAGTTTTAGAAAATTTGAAATGCACAATAAAATATTTAAAAACAGCATACCTTTATACTTTCCGATAGATAATCTCGCGCCCTGGAGATAATTTTTTTTCCCGTACAATGTTGCCATTGCCCGGTTTGAAATAATACAATTTGTTAATCAAAAATGCGTTGAAGTTTTATAAAATATGAAATACACAATGAGATAAATTGAAAATTTCAAAATTCGGATTCCCAGATGCCCATATTCGGAAGGAGGACTACGCTATCCAAAATTTGATGGTTCTAGGTATCGTTGTTTTTTCACAATGCGAAAAATTCATACAAATTCTTCATTATTTAATTTCTTTAAATTCAATACAGGACGACGATATTTGGTGGCAACAATTTAAAAAGTGATTCAGACTTTTATAGTGGTTCAACGCAAAATCCCGTTTGGGGATTAATAGCCCTTCTGGGCTAACGCTCTTTCGGGATAATAAATAAATGAAAAAAAGAAGAAGAAATTTGCATGTGATTTTAACTTAATTTCTTGCTCTCTTTCCTTTTTTTTGAGGGGGGGGGGCAGAATAGCCAGGATTTTTTCGAGTGTTTGATGTAAACAATAGTTGAAAGTAAAAAAATGATTACTCACCGTTGAAAAATGATTTTTCTATTGAATAATTTAATTGATAACGTGTCATTGAGACTAAAAGGATAAAAATTAAAAATAAAAGAAGTTTTTATAAAATAAGCTCTTATTTAAAAATCATAAAATTAATTAATGAACTAAAAGTGGAAAAATAATTTATCATATACAGTTTAATGGCAGCAAGAGATTAAATAATACTCTTTAGAAAATTTTTTTACAGTTTTATATCATGAATAAAAGCCTCGGCGCCAGAATGACGAAATCTAATAATTTAATTCCTTTGTCAGAAGTGTAAGCCATTAATTTTCAAGCACCACACGCTTTTCTTATACGCGATATAAAATTATGATTTTTATAATGAGACTTACTTGCTTGCATTAAATTTGACATGAGAAATTATTTTTCTACTTAAAGTTCATTAATTAATTTTATGAGTTTAAAATAGAAGCTTATTGTATAATAATTTTTATTTATTTATTTTATTTTATGATGAGGTCGACTTTTGCATTTCTTATTTAATACATCGAGAGAACATTCACTTTAGATTAGAAACTTTTAAACGTAACACTGGAGTCAAAGATTAGCCTCTCAAAAGTGGCATTATTTTCTTATATTTAGTGTTACCTTTTGTTCTAAATAAAACAACTGTGAGCCAAGTTTTATAATTATCTATCTATATATATATAAAGAAAAATGTATGACTATGAATCGTATTTTTTGCATCGTTATTAGAGAAGGATTACAACGATATCTTTCTCTCTGTTATTAGATACGTTACTTTCAATCTAACTTAACTAGCATCGGGTACTTCCGCTGATATAAATATATTAGTGACGTACCAAAAATTATATTGTAACGAAATAAAAATGTTTTATCCCTTTTGCAGAATCCACCTCATTTCTATCACACGACAACTACCCAATACCAAACTTTGTGCTGCTATTTTTGTACTGAGAAGCGTTAGTTTGTAAGGAATCATTGTACTCCCCTCGTGCATACTCTTGTGATGTAAATGAGAGCACATGCAGCTAGCAATTAGAAGACTGCTTGTTGGGATCCTGGTAAGCACAGTCTTTTTTTTTTTTTTTTCAAGTTTTCTTCATCAAGTACAAGTTTAGTTAAAAAATGACTTGTTTTCTTTCATGTGACAAACAAACATATGCAGACAATATTTCTGTTCCACGAAAAACAATTCCACGACTACACGGATCAGAGCAAAATTCATGCCGACGATTTACAAAATCAATGAATATTCGCAGAATTTTAAATATTTTCCATAATGCATCTTTAAAGGAATTGTAAAATATCGGGATGAGCTGCACCTTAACATAATGGACAACTAGTGCCGGTTTCTAGTTGGAGAAACCACTTTAAACCTTTCAACTGCACTAAAATTAGTGATGCGCGGGTACTTTGAGACGCATTTATCCAAAAAATATCATAAAAATTCTTATCAACCGCCATAACAAACACGTTCCCAAAACCTGTGGGAATGATGATATCTTCAAGGTCACAGTTAAAATTGCGTAATCTAGTTTAACAAAACAACAGAGAAATTCAAAAATTAATAAATAAAATAAAAGCAAAGAAAATTTTCAGAGCGTTAACCGTTTTGAATGATAATTTTGCTCCAAAACTTGCTTTACAAGCTCACGTGGCAAACTTGAATTTTCCGTGACGCATATTTTGAATATGACGTAATACAAGACCACGCCTCATTTCCTGTTGCAATTATCTGGTACACCGACTGGCTATCAAATTCAAAGGTATTTATTTGCCTCATCTGCATGCGAAGAATGTATAAGACTGCGTTGTTTTCTAAAGTCAAAATAACTGGCAGATCTTTTGAGCAAAGTTTATTAACACGTAACATCTTTGTTTGCTTTTATTCCTCACTTCTCAGTTGTTTGGATGTTCTTATGTCATCTTTATAATCATTCGAATAGGAAAAATCACTTCAAAAGTCATTTGTAGTTTAGTTCCAAGTTCCACTTTATGTCAGAGATATCGCACAGTTGGTGCGACGTTTTCCGGCTCCAGGAAATTAGGCCCCAAGGGCACTTGACAGTGATGTTTCGCAAGCGCGGATCTCCGAAGAGCAGCAGTGAGGGGAAGAAGGAGGGCCGCAGATCATTACAGGCCCGGTAAGACATAAAGTTCGTCTATCAAACTAATAACAAGGGTGTAAAATACATAAACAAATATTTACAGCAGTATATACAGGTAATAATGAATACACTTATACGTGACGACATCGCATTTGCAGTTAGAGACCGATGCATAAAACTTAAGTGCACCTAATGCTCAAAAGTGCAGGAAACGGCAACTAACCACTTAAAATGTTCGTAAAAATATAGATTAAGATCAGCGGACATTGAGGGGTGTAAAATGCAGTGAAAGCAAAATAAATTTTGGATACCTAGCAATCAGCTTCTGAGAGCATTCTGCTTGGTCAAGCAGTAGACGTCACAATGTCATACGAGTTGTGAGTTGATGAAAGTCGCAAAACTCGCTACAGAGCGTTGAAATTACATACCAATATGGTATATGAGCTATCAAAATACTAAAAAAAATAACCACAATAAGCTGATACATATTAAAGGTTCTTGTGAACAAATTGAGGAAATGGTTTCTCAGAGTCACGGTAATGGATTCCGTAACGGAATGCAGTCGTATGATTTGTGCTTGGGGAGGTAATCATATTATCTTGTACATTCTGTACAAGAGAAAAAATTGAGAATAATAGTGTAGAGAGTCCTCCTTTACGAACAGAGACCTTAAGTCGGAAAATTTTGAATTTTCGTAAACCAGTGGGCAGCTAGTGGTCGCAGGTAACGATCCTCATTAAGTAATTCCTAATAGAACGTCCCAAAGTATGAGAGAAAGTCGCACTGTTTAGCACTGTTGAAGAAACGGTCATTTGTCTTGTTCAGGTAATCACTGATAAAGTCAATTTTTAGGTCCGAATGGAGACGTTCATTGCTGACATGAAAGTGAGCTTTGGTAATGTAACGAAGAATATTTGATTGAATAACCTGAAGTTGATTAATATCATTTTTAGTAGCTGCAACCCAGGCTGGGGAGGCGTAAGTGAGAATGGGTCGAATGACCTCAAGATAGATGTGCCGTTTTTTGGCAAGTCCAAGTTTTGAGTATTTTCCAATGAGGGGCAACAGGCTGGGAATAATAAAGTTAGCCTTCTGCTTGACATATCTGTTGTGGTGAGACCAGGTGAATTTTTCATCGAGAATGACACCAAGGTACTTGGCCTGTCAGACAAGAGGGACGGCATCATTAAAGATAAAGAGCTGTCTCTTCGCAGATTGCGCTTTCTTTGCGCGTCGAATAATAAGTAACTGAGACTTCTCGGCATTAATGGAAACCATCCACTTATAACACCAGTCCTCAGATACTTATAGCACCAGACTTCAGAGGTACAGTCTTGAAGCTTGTGAACTGCATGGTTAGTGTGAGCGGATTTAACAGCCAGGGCTGTGTCGTCCGCGTAACACGCTAGCAGTGAATTAGTAGCGAAGCTAGGTCTTGGAAAATGAGCCACATAAAAGAGGTATAGGATTGGTCCAATGATACTTCCCTGAGGCCCATCACTGTGAATAGGTTTGTCTTCTTAAATGTGAGAGCCAACGGAAACACAGAAGCTCCGATTGCTCAGGAAAGAATGAAGCAGGATGATAAGTTCTCTAGAAAAGTGGAGGTTGATGAGCTCGACGAAGAGCCCCTCAAGGCAGACGCGATCAAAAGCCTTCGCGACGTCTAGCATGAGGAGTACAACATTGAGCTTGTTATGTTTCGTAGCGACGTCAAATTCCGTAATTCTTGTGAGCTGTTTAGTAGTGGACAGTTGCTGCCGAAAGCCAAATTGCTCCGGCGGCAGAAGACTGACATAAGATTTCATTCTGTTCATAATAATGAAGTTTTCCTAATCCCGGGATTAGATTGATGGGTCGATATCCCTCAGGCTTAGTGAGTTCTTTTCCGGGTTCAGGGATCATGATAATTTTTGCCTTTTTCCAGCACATCGGAAAAGTACGTTTGCATGAGGCAAGCATTCAGAGAAGTAAATTTGCAAATAATATTGAAAGGAAGAGGCTTCATAGCTGCATTTGTAATCCCGTCAATGCTAGGAGCTTTTCTAATCTTCAGATTCTTCATGAGTTCAGTGACCTTAGCCGGGGTGGTGAAAACAGGTAGATTTTTCACTGACGGAGCATTCACCCAATCACGGAGCAGAAGCAATGTGTTCAATTCACAGTTATCATCTCTCGGCCAAGAATTAGTGGTTAATTGATTTTCTAGATAATTAGAAAAAATTTCAGCTTTATCTTTTGATGAATACGCAATGACCATCGGAAATAGGTTTGTTACAGGAAAATGAGCTTTTGAAATTTTTGATGGTGTTCCAAAAGTTGTTATTAGTTGGATCGAGGTTCAGGATTTTATCTTCCCATAACTCAAATTTAAATTGCTTGATGGCAGACTTAATTTTCCGGTTGAACTTACTGATGGATTTTTAAGCGCAAGATCACAATTGAGATGAAAAAGGTTTACCTTTTTTTACGTTCTTTGATGAGTTCACGCACCTAGAAGGAAGTTTATAAAGCCTGTCAGTGGAGCACACTGAAATTGAAGCGTCTTTGACAGGTTTATGAATTTTGTTAGTAAGATTTAAAACAATATGTTTAATTCCGGAGGTAGTTTGCAGATCTTGCGGTTGAGACGTATCATCAACCACCAAATTTTGGAACAGATTCCTGTCCGTGGCACTCTTTTGCGGGCAGAAGTCTGGTTTCGAAACACCCAGGACAGCGATGAACGGAAGATGGTCAGAACTCAGTTCATGTTTAACGTCAGTTGCAGTTGTGATTGACGTATTGGTAATCATGAGATCCAAAACGTCAGATTTGTCAAGATTTGCAGGTCTGTAAGTGTATTCATCGGGTGCGTGGATAGATACAGGGTTATTTAATATAAAATTATATAAGACAGAGTCATTAGGGTTGCCCTTGCGGCAATTCTAGTCCTTATGCTTTGCATTAAAGTCTCCCACTACTATTGTAGGGGGATCCAGTGGAATCATAGAGTGTAGGAGCGCATCCGTGAGCCTTTTTTGTGGTGGATTATAGAGAGCAGTGATGAAAAATTTTCCAAAGATCGGCAAGGAAACACAAGCCGTAACGGCTTCACTACCAGAGTCTCTATTAACTCTATTCATGATGTAGCTGTGTAGAAGATGCATCATTTGTAGCCTTGACATCCTTTAAGTTTGCAAGTAGTCCGGAGTCTCTAATGATACCAACGAGATCGTTAAGACTTTTAGGCACGATCTTAGCTTCGTTAAGCGCCTCGGATGCAAGTCCAGTTGATAGAGCAGAGGCATAGGACTTATTTGTAATAAAGCGGTCTGCATATGTCTTAGCTTTAGTAGTATCCTTGGGTTTGGGAAATTTTTCACAATCCCTAAAGTGTGAGGTGTGCGAAAGTCTCAAACAGGTGGGGGGCCCTCTTATGTCTTTTGATGGCCCACACAAAAATGATTCATGATTGCTGCCACACATAACACATCTTGGTTCACAATTGCAGTTGTTCTTCGTGTGATGAAACCCTGACAGCGATAGCACTGCAGGGATCCAGCTCTTCCTGTATATGGTTCGATTTTCACTTTCATCCTGAGGATGTAATGCGCCTGGTGCAGCTCTAAGGCCGTTCAGTCCTTGGAAGTGTCAAAAGGAAAAGAGGGCGCTTTATGATCTCTCCATCATGTCTGCGAGTCATTTGTCTGACTGACTCGACCTGAAAACCAAGCTCAATCAGTTCATCTTATATATCTTCGTGTAGGATATACATAGGCATGCTGCGTATCACCAATTTCAGATACTTGCTCTCAGGAAGAGTAAAACTGTTGAACCTGACATTTTCATCTTTTAAGACTTTTGCAATTTGTCTGTAGATGCTGGGATTGGAAACCGAAATTTTAGCCCCATCCTTGATCATTTCCGCAAAATAATTCTGTCGGCGAAAATTATAGCTGTCCAGGAGATGTAAAATTTTGTACTATGTAAATTTTTCGTCTCTGATAATCAGCGTCGGAACCTTGCGATTCTTTCCTACCGTTTGCGGCACTAAAGGAGGAGCCTGAGCGTTCATGAATTCAACAGCATCAGGACGCTGGTGGGAGCGGTAGCCAGCTGAGCTTTGAAGTCTGCTTCGAGAGTGGCGGGGGTATGACCACGTCCTGGCTTTCGCCTCCTGCTTTTATTAGTGAAGACTGTGAAATCACCTTCTTCGTTCGATTCAACGTGACTGTTATCATCACTCAGCTGTATCTCCGTATTATCATCATTGAAACTACTTCGGGAAATAACAGTAGATCTATCTTCGGGATTGGACTAAGTGGTCTTTTGCAGCTAGGTCGGGAGGAATCCATTAGCATAGGCTCCTGAGAACTCGAAGATATCTCAGTATCAGCAGCGTCTGAAGTAGCTTTGCAGTCCTTAGGCAGGGCTTGCGAACTGGCAGCAGCAATTCGATTTCTCCTGTAGGTAAACGATTTGCAGCGCCTGGCATGGAAAAAAAGCATAAACAATTCATCACGTTGGGAACCAGAAAGTTAGTCTTCTCTTGATTCCAAATCAGAGGTCAGAGAGCTAATGAAATCAATAAGTTTTTCAAACATAGTGATAGGAAAAAACAGACGGCCTACTACGACTACGCCTGAATTCGCTGTAGAGGTAGTACAAGTAGCCTCTACGAACACAGAGCGAGGGGACAAAGCACCTTCCCACTCTGTAGCCAAACCTGTCATCTGTAGTTTAAATAAAGCATGCTATTATATAAAGTATTCGAAAAAAAGGCTGCAAGTTTTACTGATATTTAAAAAATTTTAACGGAGTCATGAAAATATTTGAACCGTTACGTTATGTTATGTCAAGTTACGATACCATGAATTAACCATCCACGCTTCTTGCTACTGTATGAAATTTTACATTAGCCTTCAGCAGTAACTATCAACCCGTAGTTACCAGTGTCCTTTGGTTTAATTTTAATTATGGTTTTAAATTTGCCGCAGCAGTCCATACACTGGTAAAGGTCAACTGGTAAACGGTTACCAATGAATTGTTACCGGGATCTTTGGTTTAATTTTAGTATTAGAAATGTCCTTAACGATGCCGTTTCAAAATTTTTGGATTGACGTTTCCATACGCTTATCATGAAAATTATGGATGTCGTGTGGTCGTAAGTATCGATAAGTCGTATAGATAGATGCATTCGTAAGACTTGTCAAATGTTGCCTATATTATGTTTATGTTTCACGAAGCCACGCGAATAGATAGTTCTTAAGACTGTTATATGACATACCGTGATGTCTTCATCTATCTGTAGATGCATGTGCTTGGAGCGATTTCAAAATCAATAGATGCATATTTTTTGATGAATTGCTATACCATACCTTATGAGAGACCATTAACTTCTGCATACTAGTAACAAGTGGTAACTTTTGGCTTAGTTTTAGTCAAATAACTTGCTTAGTTAACATCGTTATGAATGTATTTAATTTATGATATATCCAGCTGATTTTTATGAAACGTCAGCTGTTGTATGTTACATACTTGACACAGAATTCTCCCCCTCTAAGCTTAAATTTCATCCCAACATAATTTCCAACTAGATAGTTTTTCAAGATAAGACAAAGAATATTGGGAAGGAGGAAAATTTGGAACACTACGGAAAGAAATTCTGTAAATATAAAATTTAATTTTATGCATTGTTCTAATAGATAAAATTTTAGATTAGTAGAGAATTTGTTACTCTCTGATAAACGCAAGAATACATAAAATTCACAGACATTTTCGAGAACAAATGTGCTGCCATAAATTCCATCATTTTCTTTCTAATTTGTTTCTGTAAAAATAAAGAGTAATTTAAATACTCTATATACTCACCTCTTCTATTTTTAAAATTGCCCTTAAAAATTCTGTATCAGGCTTCATTTTAGAGAAATAGATTGTTTTCTATTACAAAAATTATTTTAAAACAGAAAATTATCCTTTAACTGAAGTAATTATCGTAGTCCAATTGCAAATCTATTGTTAAAATTAATTTAGTTATTAAATACTATAAACTACAGTACGCATACGCAGAGAAGAAAAAGTAATGTGATAGAAGATATTATTGTCACGGTGGTCAAAGATTGATGAATGTATGCGAACTGTAACATACACTGGTGTGCAAAAACTAAGGACGAGACGGTTTTTTCAATATAACTTTGTACAAAAGCTTTCCAAATCAACACATTTAATACCGTAAGATCCCCAATACGTAAGGACATGAGTAATGTAAGCAACACTTACTAAAAGAGAAATCAGAGGGATAAAAAGAAGGTTTATTGAAAAAGTAGCATGGAGCGCAATGCGACTGAAAGCCGAAACATCCCTGTGATAGGTGTCCAGCAAGAAACATCCGGTCTTTAATAGGGGATATGATCTCCCCTGACTGCTAGGAAGGTTTCACATCATTTGTGCATGCTGGATATGTGGTTGTTAATGAGCTGTTGAGACACTGCTGCTCGTTCCTCTTGTAGCACCAATCGCAGTTTCGGAATCGTTACTGGCGATAAGTTACGTGCTGCCACGGGTCTCCCTAGTAAGTTCCGTACATGCTTGACGGGATTTAGATCCAGAGACCTTGCCGACCAATCCATGTGTTCAATATCTTCACTCTCCAACAGCTCTTCGACAGTAACTGTGCGATGAGGTGGAGCGTTGTCGTCCATGAAGAGGAACTGAGGACCCATAGCCCTTGTGAAAAGACGCATGTAAGGAAGAAGAACCTCGTTACAATAGCAGTCCCAGGTGACGAACCTCCTTGGGAGATATGAAGGTCGGTCCGGCTACCAAGCATTATGTCTGCTCGAACGAGAACTCCGCGACCTCCAAAACAGTCCCTTTTGATGATGTTGAAGGGGTTATTGCGTGTTCCCCGCTCTGTCCAGATGTGTATGTGTCTAGAATCGCAACTCAGACTAAATCTGCTCTCATCTGTAAAGAGTACTCGTCCCCATTCATTGTCTCTCCAATTCCGGTGTTCCCGGCACCACAGAGAACGCCTTCTCCGATGGGCAGGCGTTAGAGGTACACACCGTACAGGGCGTCGTGCAAACAGACCACCACCGTGCAGTCTTCTGGCCACGGTAAAACGCGATATCGGTCGTCCAGTCGCCTGTGTCGTGTGTCTAGCGATTTCTCCCGCTGTCTGCCGCCTGTTTCTTCTGGCCTGTAAGGCAATATACCGGTCATCTGCGGGTGTGGTTCCTCGTGGACGACCACTACTAAACCCCCGGATAGCTGTTCCTGTAGTTTGAAATTGTCTCCAAAGTCGTGAAACGATGCTGTGAGCAATTCCGAACTCTGCAGCCACACTTGTCACACTGCAGCCTTCCTCCAACTTCCCAATGATTCGACCTCGGGTAAAAGCATCCAGATGTCGTCTAACAGATTGATTATTCGCCATTTCTCGCTGAGGCAGCAACTCGGTGTGATTTTAACTGCTATACGGCGTGCAATCTCTTTGCCAGAAATACTGATCTTACACCGACAACATGCTTTATACTACTCAGACACTCCCCCCATTATGTCTACCTGCATATCTGCGCATGTGCTACCGTACATCACCTTCCTTAATCTCCTGATTGGTCTTTCTGTCCGCTCTGCCTCTTCGTTCAGCTGATATGCTAATTTTTCGACTTCGTCCTTAATTTTTGCACACCAGTGTATCTCAAAAACTAGAGTCTTTTCATTCATTTACCTATCATAAGTTTAAATTTTATTTTCTAATGTAAATAAATTTCTTTCTACTCTTGTAGCTTCTGCAACTAGAGCTTTTGGTCCTTTCGCAAAAAAAAATCTGGGCCCCATTCCCCACGACTTTCCCGTAGTTGACACTTTCGCTGCATCTTATTCGGCGAAGAGGTTGCAAGGAACTGATTGGACATATGAATATATAAATCATGTCTAAAACAAATTCATATAAGAAAACTTTTTCAGAAACAATATTTATGAAAGCAATGATTGTTAAATACCTTATAAATAGCAATGAATGAGATTTTATTATTAGCAGTCCTTGACCTAAGATAACGTACACTTTTTACTTACGAGAAAACATGATACGGGGCGATAATGCAACATCACTTCCAGAAAACAAGAGTTTTGAGGCCGCCCAAACGCTATAATGGTTAGCGTCGCTGACTGCGATGCCGAAGGACCCGTGTTCGAAGAGGGGTGAGAGACCCTCGGACCCGTCCTCCGGGGTGCTCTCCATCAGTATTGGGGGCGGAATTGAGCTAAATCGTACTGTCACCTGTGAGGTGCTCAAGGCTGTTGCCAAAGACAGGCATAACTTGCGCTCCTTGCCACGAGGAATTTCGTGGTCTTGGGCTGACTATAGTTCAGACAAGTGAGCATTAGCAACAACAACAAGAGTTTTGGGAGTTCTAGCAAAGAAATTCCTGAAGCTTTCCTTTGAAGGTCTTTGGTTCTAGTGAACTATAGGCGGTCTTGACCATCCGTACCTTCACTTTCCCCACCTTTGTCTCACACTTCCTTGCCACGACAGACTTAGACATTGTTACAATAAGCCTGAGAACAAGCTTGTCACTTACAGTTACCACTCATGATCTTCGTCGGAACTGATTTGAAAATGCTGGTCTGGCAATTAATCAAAGCAATAATGGGAAGAGCTTTCATCGCTTTGTAATCAAATTTGGTCTCAGTTGAAGTTTTGTTGCACAGTGGTATAGCTTGTTTTCTATATATCCAAAGGTCCTTTAGCGTATTATGTTCATAACTTACAGATGCCATTTTTTGCTTAAAGTGTAAATGGAACAATTTACACTTTATGTAACAACTGTAGTACAAATGTAATAATTTAATAAAATTTTTTGTTTAAAATGTAAATTTTGTAAATTTGGTTGTAAACGTAGGAGATCATTACATAACGCTTAAAGGCTTCAAGCCACTATGCTGTGGCATACCCTGTATATCCTTCTTTACGACACTGGCTACACGCGAAAGAGGTTAATGAACTGATCAAAGCATTACCGCAAGATATTTAAAGTTATAAATAATAAATATCGGTTGTTTAAATGTTCTTGTGGTACTGATTTCAATTAACTTTTGTATGAAGATAAGAAGTATGAAATACATACAAACTCAGAAAGTCGGTGAATAACGAAAAATTTTGCCGACTTAGCCACGGGATGCAAAAAAAGACCTCACAGCCCAACTGGTCATTATTGATTTAAAGGCTATTATTGGTGATAAGACCGAAATCAAGCATTATCAAGCACTGTTTTTTATTTATAGACCGTTTAAAACTTCTTAACACTTAAAAGAGATTTTACATTTTTCAACTTCAATGAACTGCATCCCAAATAAATAAACTTTGTTGTTATTCGAAGATGAATCTTTCCATTTAAAGTTGCGTTGCTCAGTGCAGCCTAAGTTACTTATTTACACAGTCATTTTACTTCAACTTGCTAATAATATTTCGAAAGAAGTGTTAATTTACACCACGCGAGTCATCAAGAAATTAGGCTTACTAGCATCCTGTAATTGACCATTTTAAAGATTTCGAACTCTACTTTTCGTGTATGCTAATGTCATTTGCATAAAGAACTGAATTTAAAATGGATAAATTTTATAGTAATATACAGATTGCAAGCTGTTATATATATATTTCTGCTTTTAATTTTAGTCAAATGGTTATCTGATTTTTAATTTTAAACAAAGTGAGTTTTCATGGATTATAACAGTGGTTTCATTTAACAAGTAGACGAAAATATGAGATCTCTAATTTATCTTGAACGTGGCCTCACAAAACAGCCAGTTCTCAGAGATTCTATCAAAGGTCTTTGCCAAAGCATAAGATGTTTAATTTATCTTTCAAATTTAAGGAATTTATAATTCTTTAACAAACTGAATGGTTTGAATGTAATAAATGCGCTTTTTAGTAATTTAAATATTTATTTAAATTTTGAAAAGTAAATCTGATTTATGTAGTTTAAATTACATTTAATTTCTGATATATTGAATTGCTATTAGGAGCATTTCTAATTTTTTATAATTAACAAAACTGTCTACATTACGTACTTCGGAATGGAATAATACAATTTGCTCTTTATTATGTTGTTTTCGCACATATCGCATGAAAATAAGGATGCGAAAAATATGGCCGAAACTGTGACTCTGATTAGAGAATGGCACAGATTCTGTGGTGTTAAATTGCAGTTTGCATTCTACATCTAATAAGTGAAAGCTTGCGCAATTAGAAGAAGCAAATTCCGGCGAAAGGGCTGGCTGCATGGGCGTTTTCATGGTTTTCTTATGTGTAACATGTATACGAGCAAGTTTCCCCAGAAAGTCCTCCGCGAAGGCATCCCCCCTCTTAGGCAGATAGCAATCGAGAGCTTTGCTGTTATTAAATAAATCAAAATAGGGCTTTAGAAATTATTTAAAACGGCTAACGCATAGACTTCGGTAAATATGGATTGGTGTTTTGAATGCGTTTCAGTATAAGGCATACTTACGCGTACTTCATGAAATCATTTACTCCGGCCAAAGAAATAATGCCATTAGTTACATTAATTATAGTAATTATAGTAAGTTATTAAATTAGATGTCTCATTTGTTTTAAAATTTGTCTCCTTAGACGAAAGGTAAATGGCCATTTTCCATCGACGCGTAAAATTCCACGCCCCAAACGTTGACGTAACGAACTCAAAGAAGCGCGCGCCTTTTATTATCATTTTTAATATTATAACAAATGGGCGCCGCAGGTACGGTTACGGAGAAGTTGGCATCTGTGGCTGTTTATCTTGGAGAAGGCAAAGGAAGTTTCGAGTTGAAGGTCATTATTGTATTTTTACTCCGCAGTACGCGTTCGAAGGTCAATAGCCAACTGCGTATGTGACGCTGTGAGGATATTTCTGAGCTTCCAGCGGGTCTTAAGCGGTTATATAATATCCTGCGACGAACATGTAACCCACATTCCATCACAAACAGCGTTGCCGCTCCCACCCAGTATCTTCATTCTGCATTTAATAAAAAACTCCTATAACACAGTTTTGGTTAAATACTCTAAAAATTAAAAAGTATTTCTGTCACCATCGTATTCTTTCAGCATCGTATTATTATTATACGATTTCATCGCGCTTTAAAAAAGTCGGTCGACTTCGAAGAACAGCGGATTGCGAATCAATATTATCGGGCAGAAATTTAAATGAATTGAACGTATAAGATTAGACATTAATTACACTCAATTTAAACAATGAGCAAGTTTATTAGATTCCTAGACGAATTTTGCGTCCTATTCTAACTTAAAACAGGCTGATTATAACACAGGTATAAAAATAACTAAAATATTTACTGGTATATTAGCTTGGCGGCTATAGAATGCTCAATTATTTGCTATTCAAAAATTAAATACTAAGAATTTGACACCTACGTTAGCATATCCTGCTACGGAATATATTAAGGAAAGCTAACTTATCTATTAACTCAGTACTTCAGCAAGTTGAATTGGTATAACAGCTTCCGAGCCTCGGTTGCCAAAATTCTCTCCGTAAACTTAGCCTTTCACTCCTTGTTTAAACTCACTTAATTAACATTTTCCGTAGTAGTAGAGGGAACAGTAGAAGTGTAAGAAAGATTCAACTTAAGAAATAATATTTTAATTAAAATACACCTTACAGATTTAACTCTAACTTTTATGTCATTTCTATATTATTATTTCTCCTGTTCTTTAAAACTCCGTTAATGTTTAATACACTTCATATATAAGCATCTCAAAGAATTTATTTTTAGCCATGCACGCTCAAAAATAGTTCTTTGAGAGCTAAAAAGAATTTTATGTTTTAATGCATGTGATTAAAATTGAGAAATTAATTTTTTTTAAAGTCTTATTTTTTTTTTTAATCCAAAGGGGCAATTTGCCTATAAGGACCATTAATTTCGTTTTAGCATGTTGCATTGGTTCACTATAAATGTCCGTTCACTTTTCAAATTTTTGCCAAATATTATCGCCCTGTGTTATATTTAAAGAAATTAAATAATGAAGAATCTGCATAAATGTATGTACGTTTCTCTCATTGTCATAAAACAACGGTACCTGCAGCCATCAAATTTTGAATAACGTGCGTTTCTGCCGAATATGGGCATCTGGAAGCCCAAATTTGGAATTTGTTTTATTATCGATTTCATATTTTTTAAAACTTTAACGAATTTTCGATTAACAAACTCCACGATTTCAAACCGAGCAATGGCAACACTGTAACGAATTTTTTTTTATTTTTTTTTATCGAGAATCTAGCGAGTGAGTCCGTCAGTGTCGCGCAGTCTATCGAGTTGATCGCGAGTTAGTGCTTCATCGAGTTTTATCTTGTGTTAAGCTCTGAGAACGACCGAACAAAGTCGGGAGCTGTACTCTGGTGCTTTGACGTGAAGCTGTCTTCACCGTTACAGCCTGAAGTTTGCGTCGCTGATTGTTTCAGCATGCTTGTCGTAGTTTTTCGACGGCTCTAAACAGGCTTTTGGAGCTATCCTCTGTAATACTGGCTAATAAACTGTGTTTTGATACTTCATCAAGTGCTGTTGTTATTAATCACTCCAAATCCACGGACCAGTAAGAAAAGAAACGCGACAATATTATTAACCAATTAATCAATTGCACTCCCCATATAATGCAACGTAATTAATACTGAGCAACAACAATTCAAGTAATCAAAGGGCAGTCTAATTAACATATTTCCACTCTGATCAGTTATATCAGAAATATATTATGCTTCTTTAGTACATTATATGACATTTAAGCATATTTTTAATATTTACAGTAGGTAGTCTAATATAACAAATTGATAAAATTTTTTTTTATAAAATAAGCTTTTATTGAAAATTAATTTATGACGTTTTCCCATGCACCAGAAATTACACTAAAAATTTCATACAAATGTCAATAAAAGTCGCCCCCTCCTTTTTTTAGCCCAAAGGAGCATTAGCTCAAGAGGGCATTTAATTTCATTTTTGCATTTTGCGTCCATTCACTTTCTGCATTGATTCACTTTTCAAACTGTTGCCACCAAATACTATCGCTCTTTGTTATATTTAAACAAATAAAATAATGAAGAATCTACATAAATGCATATATGTTTCTCTCATTGTGATAAAACAACGGTACCTAAAGCCATCCAATTTTCAATAACGTAATCTTCCACCGAATATGGGCATCTGGAAGCCCTAATTTGAATTTATTTTATTATTGATTTCATATTTTGTAACATTTTAACGATTCAAAGCGAGCAATGGCAATACTGTGCGGAGGAGGAAAACTTTTTTATCTTCAGCGCGCGAGACTATGTATCGGAAATTCTAAATATATGCTTATTTTAAAATTATTTTGCGATATTGCTGTTGAATTAAATTTTATGGTTAAGTGCGAAGAACATGATATTTAATAAATAAGGGTAACACGGAAACCGTTAAAAAAACTTTGAACGTAATGTAAAATCTGAAAGCTTTCAATTTTTTTAAATTTGGGTTTTTGCTTTATTTATTTATTTATTTATTTTGATTCCGATGCTTAAGGTTTTTTCCAATGGTGCAATCAGTAAAATTTCAAATTTTTGGCTCGTTCGTTAAACAAAGATATGTGCAAAAAAATTTTTCAACTTTAAATTAAAAAAATCTAAGTAAATCGAATTTTTTATTCGAATTTGTACTGAATTTTGAAAAAATCAGTATCTTACCAGAAAGGAGTTTATAATTTAACCATTTCATCATAGCGACATGTAGCATGGGTAAGCTAAAAATGCTTATAAAAATATAAAACATCATACAAATATTTGGGTTTTCTTCTTTAACGGTATCTTCGGTTGCCAGCTTTTAAAACTTAATCCTTACTTTTGGAAAATATTAAAGCTTTACCCAAGAAAGAAGTTGTTTTTAAAAGCTTCGACGTTTGCTTCTGCATTTCTTTTTAGAACGTAAAATTTTTATAAACAGAAAAATATCAAAGTATTAAAAAAAGGCTTTTTGAAATTTTCTTTAAAAAAAAAAAAAAGACTGACTTATACTTTATTACATCTTCACGACTTGATTTTGTTCTTTTGTTCGGGATGTTGACAAAATTGTGCAGAAGAAGTATAGCTAGAAAATTTGCAAGCGACCTATATAATAGAATGCCGAAAACCTATTTTATTGATGATACTCATGGCATAAAATAAGATTCGTTATAAAAATGTTATTAAGAGATACAGATAAAATGTATTTTTTAAATGATCAATTTCGTTTCGCTGATGGAATATAACATTATAAATAATACCGGAGAAAAACGAGAGATCTTATGCGCAATCAATTTGTTTAAAGCATCTCTTTAATAACACACAGGATTTTATGGCCGATTGAAAACAATAATAAAAAAGTTATCTAAACTCGACGGGCAGATAGATTCAAGTTTTCAAGTTCGAGGACGCATGCATAATTTTTCACTTCCGCTGTTACGCAAAGATGACGCAATATCCGAACCCGCTTGGCGAACATTTGATATCCTTGACGGGGTGATTTGTATAGAAGGGATTGTTTCACATTGTCGCAAGTTAAAATTAGCAGCTGTCGCTTGTAACTGCGAAATAGCGAATACGAAATCCTGTGTTTATGCTGTGGCTACGGATAGAGTTTTAAAATAGCTTCGTGCGCTCCGATTTTGCTGCTGTATGTGTGTGCGCGCAACTATCAGAGTGCCGCATCTGTTAAACCCATATTAACAAAAACGTTTTGTTGATGCACAAGAAAAAATAATTATAAATTCCTAATGCACTGTAGGTTTAAAATAAACGTACATTCACCTTTGTAGGCACCGCGCTGCAAAAACTTGAACACTAGAAACATTCTTAGGATAGTCTAATCCACGTCCCTTGGCAATTTGCTTCAGCATTAAACACTGCACTGTCTATGCAGCTGACTTTCAACCCATAGACCATCTGTAAATGCTGATCTGGCGGTCATCTGTGCTCCTAACTAATTTTGATTTCAGAAACAAGCTTAGCAGAGTCTTTAGAAAATTTTTCGGGAATTACGGCAATTTCGGAAATATTACGTTATACATTAAAACGCATTTATAATTCGCCTCGATTTCGCGACAGCTACACTTGCGCGAAAGTTAAGATTTTAAATTTAGTTTTCACGTTGTATAGCGTATAGCTGTTGCCATTTGTAAAAACAGAATTACTTTAATGAAATGTTCTATTTTAATCAGTTTGTATTTGCTTAAGAATCCGAACCAGTGAAAGCAATTAACATATTTTACACTACGCCATTAATCTCCCCTGCCCTCATTAAAAAATTTTAGGCTACATTACATTATACAGCAGTGGTAGAAAGCGGATAGTTTCGCGACAGGATGCGTACAACGAATTAATTATATAGTCCTCAAGGGAAACTCGCAGGCGAGTCATAGAGACAGCTAGCTGACTGATAAGAGAAGGCTACCACTAGTAAGATAAGTGATTTGGATACTGAGATAAGAGATTCGGAACTGGTTCGTAGATAACGTCACAGTTTATTTAGAGATTAGGTGTAGGAGAAACTTTTAGTAATTTTTCGATTTAATTTCCTTAAACAATATCCTAATTAATTTTAAGTTATTTTCCAATTTTAAGCTCTATAACTTACATTTTTCTTGCATTTCTATTTATTTTTATCCTTGTAATTAATCGCATTTCGTCCATTTTAACTTCTCTTTTCATAAATAATACCTCTACTTAAACTGTAGTTTTTAAAATATTCCGACATTTTTATTAGAGGTTTAATTTTGTTCCCAAAATTGTTCATTGCTGTTCTTATTCTATTAATTTAATCACCCCAATTTACTTTACCCAGATTTTATTCTATAGCATTTAAAATGATTTATCCTCCCTTTTTTTAACCTATGATTTGAATTAAATTCCTAGGTAGTTGTCTTGCTTCCTTATTTATGAGTAAAATAACTTACTTAAGTTATAAATGAGAAAGCTTCTACTATTTCTTGCTTCCTTACTTGTAAGATAATCATGGATACTATTATTAATTTTCTTCGCACTTTAAGTCTTTCTGATTTCATCCCCTTTTTTTCTGCAGTTTTAATATTTCATTTAACGTTATTTTTATTATAATTTGTCTTATTTATTTAATAATCTTTCTCATATAATCCTAAGCATTTCGTTGTATTTTAGTATAATGTTTCATTTCGACCCCAGTTTTACCTTTAATGAGGAAATGAACTTGATATATTTCAAACTTTTAACTTTGATATATTTAAAACGGACGTCTTTGATAGATTTTTAATTCAATACATTTTACTAAAATCTTTCATTCATATCTCTCTGTATTACACTTCAGTTACATTTCTTTATTACATTTCATTTCACTGAGTATGCTGACTTTACACACTGGCTATTTCTTTTGTTAATACGTAATGGCATTTCATACATGAACTACATGCAAACAATAAATTGTGACACTTGTACTGCACTTAAAGTATTTGTGCATAACAAGTATCACCTTACAATTATACGCGAGTTTAACAAATATTAAAGCGACACTTCTCTTGAAAGGAGTGAAGTGCAATTCATTCAAAAGAGAAACACTGAATGAAATCAAATTAACTTTAATAGATCTTAACGCTTGGCAATAAATGTAGAATAAAAATTAAGCTCAATGAATTCACAGTTCAGGTTTAATCTAATAGGAACTACAATTTCCTAGCGAATGATACCACTTTTAAATTTCACTCACGGGTCAAGTTTACCGTCATCTATTTTCCAAATCCGCTAATTCAAATTCCGAGCTTAACTTCCCCCTTTTTATTCGCTCTACGATTCCAAATAAGTCTGTTTTTATACACAGATGTTTGTCATTTAAAATCTACGTAACTTTCTGGGAAGAACGAGTTGCGTGACTGAAATACAAAAGGAGAGTAAAAATGCAAAGAAATTAAAATAAGTTGT
This sequence comes from Stegodyphus mimosarum, assembly GCA_000611955.2. Classification (NCBI taxonomy): domain Eukaryota; kingdom Metazoa; phylum Arthropoda; class Arachnida; order Araneae; family Eresidae; genus Stegodyphus; species Stegodyphus mimosarum. The sequence continues at coordinate 51,512 of KK116053.1, read as the reverse complement.
TAATTAAATTAAAACTAAATTGCTACAAAGTCGTGTTGTATGGATCCAAACTAATTCTTGGAACCATACAGACTGTCAGACGATCTGTCGTCTCGGCTTAAACTTCTAGTAAAATAAACGGAACTACTTTCTACTGAATTGAACGCCGGAATCAATTCAGTAGAAAGTTTAAAATAAATCTTTTTACTTAATCGGCAGTCTGATGGTTATTCAGTCTGTGTAACAACAGATAATCAATTTACGTAGTTAGCACGAAATTCAGAAATAAATGCTGAAATTAAGAATATTAAATTACTATGTAAAGCGTGCTTAAGAGCATCAGCATTGACTGAGGCTCTCCAAACTTCCAGGAACAATTATGGCTAACAAAGCTATAGCCGGTTTAAGTAATCCCCTTGT
>KK116053.1:31755-51074 GCA_000611955.2 Stegodyphus mimosarum | reverse complement strand
AGGGAAAACACTAGCGATCAGCGATAGCTTCCAAAAGATGTCTCTCAAACTCAGAAACTCTCTACTACTTATATATATTAACTAATTTGCATCCTAGTGGGAGCCGGCGAAAAAGTAGCCAAAATGAATGTTTCGGTAGCAAAATTTACCAAACTTGTAACAAAATTTAATGTTACAACATTGCTCCATCTCGAAGCAAATTTTATTATAAAATGTTTTTTAGTAAATAAAAATGATTCCGGTATTTTGATATGCAAATGGCAATATAACTAGTTTAAATTTACTTTAATAAAAGTTGAGATGTTATTTTTTTTTCTAAACATCCATTTATTCTTTCATTTTTTATTTTATCGTTTGATCTTTTCATTTGTCCGGTTACTTTATGGGCACGCTTTGTATATAGCACTACAACATAAAATTCTACAAAGTGATAATACCCTTAACTACGGAACTAACGACAAAGTAACGGCGTTTCGCGAATTTAGCTACTTAGATTCATAAATATATAAGAGAACGTTAATTAAAGAATATTATAAGTGTAAGATGCAATCCGAGAACTCACTGAATTTTCTGCTGAACTATCTACCTCTGATCCCCAGGCTCCACAAAGGATTTAAAAAAGAACTTTCTTAATAAAGAAACATCCCACATCCGAGCTTCTAAAGCCACTTTTAATTTACAGCACATACACTCACTTCAAAAAGTTAAGCACGAAGATGTAAAATGCAAAAAAATCAACAAATACTGCATTGATTGACACAAAATTCGGTAGGAAAGTAGCATATATATTTATGCATAAAACAAAATCAATAATTATATACAGAAATGAAAAAACTATTAAATTTTTGTAAGTTATCAGATAATGACATACTGGAGACTTAAACAGAATTATGTATAAAGTGAAAATAAACAGCATAAAATGATAAAAAGGACATTAATAGGGTATGTGATCCCCCCTCATCTATATACAAAGTTTACACCTTGTGACCATGCTTTCAATTAGGTGGTCAACCACCGCAGAATTAAGCAATCGCCATTCTTCTTGTAGAGCAGTTTCCAGCTCAATAAGAGTGGCTGGAGGTGGGAAACGGGAAGATACAGCACGGCCGAGAGCATCCTAAAGTTTTCAATGGGATTAAGGTCGAATATCCTGGCTGCGCCACACGCGCAATCCCTTCACTCTCCAGGTAGTCAACGACGATGTCAGCTCTATGGGAACGTGCGTTATCGTCAATTAAAACAAAAGTAGGGCCAACTGCTGCAGTGTACAATCTCACAATTGGTTCTAGGCCTTCATCTCGATACCGGAGAGCCGTCAAAGAACCCCGTTTAAAGATGTGCAGGTCGGTGCGATATCCTAATGATATCCCTGCCCACACCATAATGCTTCCGTATCGGATTGCGTGATGTTCGATGATGTTTTGGGACTGATTGCGTGTTCGTTGTTCACACCATATCCTTATACTCTTGTCATCTGGCTCCAGAGCAAATCTTGACTCATCAGTAAACATGACATCATTCCAATTGACATGTTCCCGGCACCACTGTAATCGTGCCCCTCTCGATTGGACGGATAGAGAAACACAAAATCGAGGTACCCGGGCATACAGTCCACTCATATGTAATCTTCGGCGTACAGTAGCTGCAGATATCGCCTTACCAATGGATGCTGTAACCATAGATGTCACACGTGTGGAGGTCGCTCTGCGATTCCGCTTGGCTACATACAATAGCAATATATCAATCTTCCGCGGGGTTGCAACCCTTGGGCGACCGGCTATGGGCCTTCGGACAACTGTCTGTGTTGTTTGGAATTGTTTTCATAAACGTGAAATTACAGAATGATGAACGCCCAAGAAAAGAGCAACATCTGTGATCGACTGTCCTGCTTCAATGCGCTCCACAGCACGCCAGAGCTCAGAATCTTCCATTCGTCTTCTGGAAGTCATAGAAATACGTATGTCTTGAAAACAAATCGTACGACAGTTTAAACACCTTCTATCAGAACTTACAATCAACTTCTGTAACCCTTTATAAAGCTGGTTTCTTATAAGATTGCCTTTTTTGCATATTTCTTGACATGAAAGCGCGATTGGCTGTTGCCTAACATGTTTGCATACTTCTATCTACCTCTGCAGCGAATTGCATCCTCTTCAATTCTGATTGGCATCCAGAAATTGGCATTTTCCTCTCCGTGCTTAACTTTTGGAAGTGAGTGTAATTTTACCAAGCAAATCGAGAGAATCTTGTATTGGAATACATAATTTTTTTAAGAATATTCTTTTTAAACAACAATAAAACTGAAATTAAATGTTGTTGCCATTCACAAATTATATTAATAACATAGCGTTTATATTTATGTAAAGTCAACATGCATACTGTTACGGATTTCATATTTGTTTGGCTATTTATTTAGAATTATAATTAAAATTGGTTTATTTTCCCGTGCAACGCAGACGATTTTTGAAGAGAAAGCTACGTCGGAAAAATAAAAATAAAAGAGGACGTGCATTTAATGTTTAATAAATAAATATCTCGTAATTACTGTTGCCATCCAGAAAAATCTAGAAACATCGAGATTGTTCTAGTGATAACTAAAAAGCTTATAAAGACCGAATTGGAACACCTCATCTCAGTTGTTCTTGTAGTTGTAGCTGTTTAAAGCGAACTGCTGTTTGCTTCTTAACGCTGTCATTGATTGTAGCGAATTCGCTGTGAGGTTGGATTAACTTTATCTGTTTTGAAGTAATTTCTGTTTAACGTTTGAGATATTGTGATATTGTACTAATATCTCTGGAGAAATATTTCAGCATTTTGATTTGTTTCTTGTGGAAAGAATAAATTTTTGTGAACTTTTCAACGACTTGTGCATTCAATATATAACGAACCCGTACGCACGCAACAATTTTTGGTGTCAGAAGTGGGAGTTTTGAATGCCATTAACTAGAGCAATGGAAGAAGAATTAAGGGAATTTATGGCAGCCTTTGCTGCATTTAAAGAAGAAATTAAAGCTGGCCGAGATTCCGTTAAAGACGAGATGAAAGCTGGTCAATCATCTGTTAAGGATGAAATGAAGGCTGTTCGGGAATCTGTTAAAGATGAGATGAAAGCGGTTCAAGAAGAGATGAAATTGGGTCAAGAAGCCGTCAAGAAAGAAGTGAAAGCTGTTAAAGAGGAGATTACGTGTATAATAGAAAACAAATTTCAGGCTATGGAAGTCAGAATAGATGCTGTTGAAGACAAAGTTGGAGAAATTCAAGGAAGAGTTTCTGCTGTGGAGCAACGAATCTAAGGAAGAGTTTCAGCCGTCCAACAGCGAATCGAACAACAAATTGAAGAAAACGTTTCTGTCGTCCAAGAACATATCGAACAACAAATTGATGACAAGGTTTCTGCAGTTGCTAAAGAAGTTGATATCTTGAAGAAATTCGTAGCGACGGCAGGGAGCAATAGTGATGGTTTTAAATTCTTACCAATACCTGCTCGTTCCTCCCAGAAGTTATCCACGTACGATGGGAAGACTTCTTGGCAAGTCTATAAGACGCAATTCTCAATAGTGGCGTAAGCAAACGGATGGGATTCGCAAGCTAAGGCCTGTCATCTCGCCGCTTTTCTGAGAGCAGATGCAGCAGATATCCTGCAGACCCTTCCCGAAAACCAGAGACTAGAATTCGAAGCTCTGTCCGGCGCATTGGAGCTGCGTTTTGGAGAGAAGTGTTTAAAAGATTACAGCAGGCTTCAGTTAAAATGCCGTCAACAGAAGCCTACTGAACACACTCCAGGAGCTCACTACGGATGTTGAAAGGCTGTCCGTTTTCGGAATGCCCGACGGAAACAAGGCAAATCATATCCTTGCAATACTTCATCGACGGCATTCGGGATTTTGAAATACAGAGAGCTCTGAGAATGGCGGATGTGAAAGATGTAAAAGGTGCTCTAGTGTACGCTATGAAATTCGAGGAGAGCCCAGGAAGCAATTCGTAGAGATCGCTACCCAGTCAGAGTGTACGAGTCCACGAACCAGTGAATCAATTGATGGCTCGTTTAGATGATTTAACAAGACAACTGAATGCCTTGCAGCGGAATATTGGTCATAAGAAACCGACCGTAAAGTGCTGGAACTGCGGTGCGTTAGGGCACATGCGAAGGAGCTGCCGAACATCCCAGAGCACGGAAAATAAGACGAGCGATGTAAACACGCAATTAAACTCCATGAGAGGGAAAAGGAGTGACAAGAAACCAAAGTGCTGGAACTGCGGAGCTGAAGGCCACGTACGAAGGAACTGCAGAACATCCCAGAGCACGGAAAATAAGATCATTTTCCAGAAACGACGGAGAAAGCAAATTAATGATCATATCGCGGAGCAGAGTTTGAGCGATAGTGAACAATCCCGTTTTAAAGCGCTCAAGATATCTGCAGTGTGTGGCAACAGTAATGGACTATCCATCAATGGGCATATCGATGAAGTGCCTTGCAACATGATCATTGATACAGTAGCTAATGTTACCATCATTCGAAGAGATTTGGCTCAAACTTTTAAGGTTAAACTGATTTGGACGCCATCCTGTGTTACCCTCCAGACTGCGTCCGGTGAGAGAATTGACACAGAAGGAAAGTTAAAGGTGAACATCAGGCTTAGAAGTGCCGCTTACCATCACCACTTACCATCACGCTTACCACAGATCTTTGTATATTCAGACTGGGCTTTTTAAGGAAACACAATTTTTCCTTAGACTTCAAAAACAACAAACTGCTTTCAGCATTTGAGGACATGACTATCGATCCTCACAAAGGATCCTCACCATGAAACGCTGACGTGTTGTCTGAAAGACCTTGCTCAGAAAGCTGCCGAAATCATACTAGGGTTGAAGAGAAACCCAAGACTACCAGCAATTCTTCATCCCAGATGCTCATCGGTCGTGATCTTCGTCTGCTTTGTGATTTCTTATTTGGTCGCCCTGCAGATGCGTCTTCATCGCCTGAGGAATACATTTAAGATGTCCAGGCCGGTTTGAAGTGAAGCCCCGTTCTGCGCAAAAACGAGTCAACTTGGCGAAGAAGAAGATGAAGACCCGTTACGACACGAGAGCTACTGGCATCGTTTCAACGAAGGAGACAAGATGTGGTTATGGAATCCGACTCGTCGAAAAGGACTTTCTCCGAAACTACAGTCACCTTGGGATGGTCCTTACACAGTCCTAAACAGGCTGAACGACGTCGTGTTCGGATCCCTAAGTCATCGAACTCTAAATCTAAAGTCGTTCATTACGGCAGATTAGTTCATTACTATGCCATAGTACGTAGTGTATATAATTGTAAATAATAATGTAAATAGTATAAGACCATGGTCCTATTTGTATTTAATATTTGTATTTAATATTTGTATTTAATATTTGTATTTAGTATTTGATAAGTATTTGTATTTGATAGCATTTGATAGTATTTGTATTTAGTATTTGATAGTATTTGAATTGTATTTACCGTTTGATAGTATTTGATTTGCTGAAAGTTACTTATTGCAATTATTGTTTCTTTTGTTATTGTAACGTAATGTTTATTATAGCATTGATGCCTTAGTTGTAAGTTTGGCTTCCTGTCCAAGGATTGTACTGCCCGGGACGTGTAGTTCTTGGGAAGGGGGTAGTGTTACGGATTTCATATTTATTTGGCTATTTATTATAATTGTAATTAAAATTGGTTTATTTTCCCATGCAACGCAGACGATATTTGAAGAGAAAGCTACGTCGGAAAAATAAAAATAAAAGAGCGCGTGCATTAATTGTTTAATAAATAAATATCTCGTAATTACTGTTGCCGTCCAGAAAAATCTAGAAAAATCGAGATTGTTCTAGTGATAATTAAAAAGCTTATAAAAACCGAATTGAAAGACCTCATCTCAGTTGCTGTTGTAGTTGTAGCTATCTAAAGCGAACTGTTGTTTGTTTACTTAATGCTGTAATTGATTGTAGCGATTTCGCTGTGGGATAGAATTAGTTTATCTCTTTTAAAGTGAATTCTGTTTAACGTTTGAGATATTGTGATATTGTAGGAATATCTCTGAAGAAATATTTCAGCATTTTGATTTGTTTCTTGTGGAAAGAATAAATTTTTGTTAACTTTTCAACGAGTTGTGCATTCAATATATAACGAACCCGTACGCAGGCAGCAGTATATTAAAAGAAATGAATATTTATCAAACAGAAGATATAAATGATGATGTTTAAAGTCAGTGTTCACAACGAATGCATCATCAGTTATTTACATGAGGCAATGTAATATCATCACTGAGCACTTGTTTGTACATTTTTAAGATTCAACATTTGTTAAAATCCATAATTTCTATAGATGAATAATTATATGCTTAAAATATACATATTTGACGATATTTAACTACAGTACTTAGCTTGTATTTAATAATCTTTTTATCGAAGTCTAGTTTGAATTGCTTTTAATACGTTCTCCACAGTTCGTTTTTATTTTTTCGGAAACCGTGCCAATTTTATTATTTTTCAATAAATCAGAGCATCTTTCTACTAGTATCTTTCATATTTACCGTGCTTTTCGACTTTCATACTTACGGTGCTTTCATACTTATCGTGATATTAGAGATAATTTTGCCGTATTATCTTTAGTATCACCATTCAATTTAGCAGTTAAACCTGTGTACCATTTCAGATACCATAATGTAGCTACGTTATAAATCAATTTCAATGCACGTAATTGTCTGAAGTACACAAAAGACGCATCTAAGTCTTCATCATTCTTTGGATTAAAGAAAATTGACTCAGCTGAGATCGTATCCTTGAGATTTGTGATTTTAGGAGACTTTCACGTGGTGTCTGAGTCAGCATTTCTTTGTTTTTCAAAGGTTTGTGTCGACGCGTTCTGCAATTTGATAATGATGTAAAATACCACTTCTTGATTTAAACGCTCGTGAACACTGGGTACAATTCTAAGAAGAAAAGCTTCGTGTTGTTTTAAACGAAGCTATTTGAACTACTAGCTCATTTAAAAACAACTTAACGCATCTTCTACAACGTCTTTTTAAATAACTTTTCCTTTAAAGTGCTTTCAAACATTCAGTTGTGCGTTTACAAGTTCTGAGTTCAAACACAGGTTCTTGTGCAAACACAAGTTCTGAATCGAGATAATTGGTGACATTTTAAATTATCAGCTTCACTAAATTTCTTAGGACATGCCGTACACTTAAAAGTAATTTTACCAAGGCTACAAATTTTATTAGAATCGAAATGTCATCAAGTGTCAAACTGCAGTATGAAACAAGTGAGGGTTTATAATTTTTTTACATACAAATATAGGTATTTTTTCTGCATGTTTTAAAAAAAATTAATAAATAAGAGAGAAAAGGTTGCCATTATTGATTCTCACATTTTGGCTCCTTCGAAAGTCTTCTCTGGAGGTTTGGAAAGTTTTCGCAAAATTTGCTTGTTTTTAGTTTACGTAAGTTATTTAATGGTTAATTATATGTATATGAATTATTTGAATAAATGTCAATTTAAAAAAAAAATTAACATTCAGCTCTCAATCCGTTTGAGCTACGAAGTGTAACCAAAATTTCTCGCAGGTACAAAAATTTAGATTTCAGATAAAATATTTTTTGTGTTATTGTTATTATTTTTTATTATGTTTGATAAATATCTGTAAAGAATTAGGCACCTCAAAAATATAAAAAAAGAATTTAATCGAAAGAAAGAATAGTATAATTTTAGCTGGGAGAAAAGGGAAAATTATAAATTTGGAAGAAAAAATATTAATAGAGAAAAACGTTGTAGAAAATGTAATTAAATGTTCTTCAAATAAATTTTTAACTATACCATGGTCGAAGCAAATTAAATTTTAAAAGCATAATTTCTAAACAATAAACTTACACGTAATACATGGCACACTACACGCGCGTCATGCTTAACATCAAGATGATATTTAAATATTATGAGGATAAACGGCGCAATATATATATGCGGAATTATGCCTTCACTACGTCACCTCCCCTGTAGGTTTAGGATTGCAAAGATTTCTTTGCTAAACTTACAGCCCCGTAGAATTACTTTGCTTTCTATAAATTCAACACGTTTCAAGAAGGTGAGTCTTAATTTTTAATTTTTATAATTTTTATTTCTTCTTGCAGAAACATTTTACACAAAAGTGTACGTTTTTTCCACCAAGTTTAATATATTTTAAGTACTTCTTTCTTCAAATTTAACAGCTTCATTACTTTAAGCAAGAGGGCCCCCATTTTTTAGATTTTCTTGATTTCTTCGGTTGTAATATAGGACTAATAGTGTTTCAGAAATTAACTATAAATTATAATTGATGATTTGTGGTTTCATCCTCTCTAATACTATTTATAAATTTAGTTTTCTGTAAATTTTTGAGGTCTTGAGGCGTTTTTAAAATTATTCGTTACCTAGATGCCTCTTTTTATTCTTTAATTCTAATTAATTCTTGTTTTGTTTTGTAATACTTTTCTTCCACGCGTAGGGAAAAGGGGCGTCTAATTGAGACGATTTAGATTAATATAGGAAGATGTAATAGATATTAAGAGTTTGTCAATTAATTGACGCGGTATTGTCTCAATTAGTCGTCAGTTGAAACGCGTGGAAGTAATATTTCAGCGAAAGGGACACAGTTCTTTTCCCCTGACGAGACAACTATGCAACTCTCGCTGAGATATTACCATTTTCTATTGTATACTTTGTTTTTATTGCAACTTCAGCTTTTCCCAATTTTGCTCATAAATTACAATTTTCTAAGCATTATTTGAGTTGTATTTTCATGTGAATCTTTACTTAGGATTCTAAGTTTTAATTGTATTTAATGTGTAATTTTGGCACTAACGTGCTTCTTCGAATAGGATTTCAGAGGGTTTAGGATGTACTATGGCTTTTGGCATTCTTACTTGTTAATAATATATATATATATATTATGCCTTATACGTATATGTATATTTATATCTATAGATCTACATATACATATACATATACATATACATGTACATATAAGGCATTTTCTCCCGTCTTTATGCAGGCCTCCGGGGTATAACTGAAAGCACGCTCGCCACGTATTCGAAAGGTTCAGAGTTCGAATCCCGTTGAGGGTATTGTATATTTTTCACATTCCTGCACTGATATAACCTAATGTCTGCACATGCACAAATATACATATATAAAAATTCACTGTCATTTTGTTAAAAAAAATCTGGCCCGTCAGCTGCTTTCAAATCGTGGAATTTGAGGTTGAGATTACCTCAAAATGCTTTTGAAAATCATTCGTTGCTGACTTGAGTGTTCGTAACTTTAGGCACCGTTCGTCACACAAGAACTTTTTTGTTCAGATGATTTGTTCGTGAACCGAATTTGTCGTGATGTTCCAGAGGTTCGTTTCCCGATGGCGTTCGTTACCCGAGGTTCGCTTGTACTTGTAGACAGTAAGCTTTTATTCCTGTGATGTAATAACAATAATTATTTATGAATTATAATTATACATTGCATTTATTATTATTTATAAATATTTAGAAAAAGTTCTCATATTTTTTAAGTGTAGCTGATATTAGTTTTATTTGTGCTATTCTATACAGTCATGATGTTTTTACGAGATCAGAAACATATTAAGACTCCCTCTCCTAGGAAGGTTTCGATTAGCACGTTTTCATAATTAATAAGATTACAACGGTTCCGAATTAGCACGGTTTTCATAAAAATGGAGGAGGAGATTTGAATCCCAATATATAAATCTCGTCGACAGTCAGCGGAGGTACCATTCGGCCCCTTTTTGTTTATCTAAAAGATGAAATCGTCTTTAATGAAATGCTGCCGTCCGAAATAAATTAGATATGAATGAAGCAGTTTCAACAAATGCGTAGAATGGCTGAACTCAGATCGAAGATCTGAGCTTGTTAACACTAATCAACAGCGAACATATGATTTAAAGATGACAAAAACTGTTGATGAAAGAAAAAGACCCTTCTAGAAATGAAGTAAATTTTAAGCAGTTCTTGAAATGAAATAAACTTAAAGCCGCTTTAGAAAAATTTCGCATTCGCTATTTCACATTGCTAAACAGGTAAAAACATAAATTCTGGACTTGCATCAAAATCCAGAAAGACATATTCAAGCCTACCGGGTGATTGATAAGGCACTGAACTAGTATAAGAAAAGTATTGTAAAGTCTAGGTTATTTTAGAGTAGGAGATGTGAAAAAGGTTCAATGCCCTCGTCGGGACTCGAACCCTGGACCTGTCGAATACGTGTTCAGTATGCTTCCAATTACGCTACGAAGGCAAACGGAAAGGAGTGAAAAATGCCTTATATACTCCCTCTTTTAGAGGGCGACTGAAAATGAGGGAACCCAATCGCCAAATCCTGGTATAGACGAATTATCGTCCAGCACCTTTTAGTTCGGGCGCCACTGTACAGACATTAGGGGGTTTTATGCTGGAGACGTGGAAAATGGGCAATGCCTTCACCGGGACTCCAACCCTGGAATTCTCGAATACGAATCGAGTATTCTTCCAACTAGACCACGAGCGCATGCGGAAACGAGGGAGAAAATATTCAAAGCGTGAAGAGAAAGAACAAGAAGGGTTCCAAACAATAGGTTGGTTTGGAACCAACCTATTGTTGGTTGGTTTGGAAGTTCCAAACAATAAATGGAACTTCCAATAAAACTGAAAAACTAAAATAAAATTAAATCATCTGAACAGCAGCGTGTATTTGACGTATTTAGGAAAATATGAAATATCTAAAGAATTAAATGAGCATTCCTTGAAAATCCTTGAATCCTGTAATCCTTGAAACTATCCTTGTGGTCCTGTTAGATTGTCAAAAAATAAAATTCAAATTAGCTGCGTGTACCACACTATAGCTGAAGATCTCACAGTTTGGAAACTGCACATAGCTAAATTGGAAATTACACATAGTTTGGAAATTACACACGTCTCCTATCACTTTTTCTCCCAAATCTCTAATTATAAAGTAATTTTTTTTGTTCTCGATGTCTATGAGAGAATAAACGGTTTTGAGAGGAAACTTGGTTTGTGGGTCAGTTGTGTACAACAGAGACATTTTTCACTGTTTCACTGTATTATTTCAAATCCTTTTTCTAGTAGAAAATGATATTGTTAGTGGAAAGCAAAATATGCAAAGACAAATATTCATAACTTAAAACTCTGAGGTCACAGTTTGAAATTTATTTTCGAAGTGGTAAATATAATGAATTTTTATGGGTTCGTGATCCTTTCCATTGCTATAGTGAAAATAGCAATTTGGCGTTGAAAGAGAACAATAAATTGAATTGTCGAATAATAACGGACTTGAAATTTCAAGCAGAAGGTATGGTGTGGTTAATTTCTGCATCTTAAACTGGAATATAATGAATTGGGGATTTAAAACTTATAATTCAGTTCGCTTCTACGTATCTCTGCGAGAAATGGTTTTTACTACTAACACACTTTTATCCCTAACTCAAATAAAAGCAAAGTACCGAAATCGAATTGATATATGAGCTGATCTTAAGCTTAAGTTTGCCAGCATACATACAGAAGAACCAAATGGGTAAGAATCGATAGGCTTGTCCATCTCATTAAAGTGAGTATCAAAATTTATTTAAATTTTAATTAATATGATAAGAATTATCTAAACTGTAATAGCCTTGAATAATTAAAAACGAATGTAAACTTTCTTTATTAACTTAATTACTTGATCTAAAATCAAATGAATTTTAATTATCTGTATTTTAAACATATAAGTATACTGGTAATAACATATGCTAAAACATTGCTTTCGATGGGAATGAGATTAAGTAGTCCACAGAATATTTTAATTTAGAAAAGTGATACCCACTTGAAAAAAGTTTGAGAAACGCTGAATTAATCGATTGTCTGCGTATAAAATTGAAACCGAAAGCAATTGAACAAGATTTTCCTCATAGTAAAAACAATTATGTTTATTTCAAATCTGCAGTATTAGTAATTGAGCCATGTTTATTCGGGACAATTGTAGCAATATGACAAATATTTCGAAGGTAAATACAGTGAAACTTCTCTTGGAGACCACCTTCAAAAATGTAAAATATTTCTTAGAATACGAGTAAACTGAAGATCATCGATAGTCTTATTCTTTAAAACGATCATCTTTACAGAAGACAGAAACGGTTTGGAATTGTGACATTTTTCCATTGTTTCACTTTAACATAGGTGAAATTAAAAAATGATTACTTCAGTAATAAAAACTACTTTTCTTAATTCAGCAGGCGTAATAAAAGAAAAGTAATGTACGATTTAGGCACCTGTAACAATAAATGTTGAAAAATTCCCAGAAAATTAAGTTATATTTTCTTTCATAAAATTTATAAATTCTTGCATTTATTATGTGTATTGAAACATAATGTCAAGGGAGTTCTGTTATCATTCTCATTTCTAATCTGTTTGATTTAATTGCTGTTTTATTCTGTGAGAAAGTTTATAAAGGCATACCCATGTTAAATATTTTAAGGGGCATGCAAAAGGAGAATTTGTAAGATTTTATGGTTAATAAAAGGATTGATAGTGAGTTTTAAAATAATTTTACACGAAAGAAAATATTATTTATTAATTCAAAAAATATTTAAGAAGTTTTTTGAGGTCAAGTAAATGCCTCATCTACTATTTCAAATAAGAAAGAACAGATGAACAAACATCTAGTGCATGAAAGAGTTAATTTTTTTCCCTTCCTGTTATTTAAATGATACAATTTAGCATATGGACACTGTAGTATGCAGATTTTTTCTATATATTTCATGTTATGAGTATAATTTTCAGACATCCTTTGTTTTAAAACTAAGCAAAGAAATGAAATATAGATGCAAGAGAAGCACATTAATTTTCGCTTTTTTCATCCTAAGGTTGGAAATTTTGAAAGGAAAGCTGTATGTTTTTCAGAGTATCTAACAAAAGTTTCTCTTTTTACTGTAAAAAAATTCTGAAAAAATATTTTTGAACTTTGAAGAATTTTGAGGAACAATATTTTAGGGCTTTGAAGAAGAGAGACTTATGCTGATTACTCACAAAAAGAATAGAGGAATAATTTCAAACTAACATCAAACTGAGTTTAAATTTTGACTGATTTTAAAATTCAAATAGTTACGTTTCACTTACATCGACATTCCTTTAATTTACTAAAAAATATTGAATTCAGCACATTTTAATACAGTAAGTAGTATTAAAGATAAAGGATCTGCAACCTTTACTTATAACCTTTGACATTTCATATGCAATAGACAAATTTTACACGCATAATTTCTTGTGGTGATATTACAAGCCAAGCAACTGTAATGCTTATAATATGCATCATTTAGTATTTCATGTAGGAAAAATATGTTATTTGTGCATAATTATTTTCAGAAAGCTTAGAAACAAACTATCTGTAGCATTTACAAATATATATTTTTAATTTTACATTCGAAAAACATGTTCTGCTTTGATAATTACTATAAAAAAGCAAAGCATCTGTATCCTTTACATTCTTTGGTATTCCAATCACCATGGTAATATTGCAGGCAAAATATACATAACCATTATAAGAGCAATTCCTGTAAGGAAGAACCTCTTACACCTCCAAGAATGCGCCTCTTACAGTTACTTAAATAGGCCGTGGCATCACCAGTTGCCATGAATTTGTTTAGTAATATTACATTATATATATATATATATAGAAAGCATTTCGAATATGCTTGACAAACATTTAAATAGAGAGAGAGAGAGAGAGAGAGTGAAATAATATCAAGTATGCGATTAGGCGAATTTTTAAATACGACATAGATCCCCCCCAAGATTTTTTCCCCTTCCTTGAATATTTCAAGCATTTCTTACGTCAGCAGATCAAGGAGACGTATGCTGTGAACAGAAATCTTTTAATTACCTAAGTTTATTCTAAAAAGATCGCGAGTTAAGAATTGCATATTAAATTCTTGTCTCCATAAAATAGAACATAAAAAATGATGAAAATAGATGTAATTCAAAATAGAATAATTAGGAAATAATTAAATATGAGTCTTAAAAATTCGAAATTAAAATTCATTATTCATCTTATACATATATGCAATATTAATTTTGTATGGCGTGAACATAATGACGGAAATGGTTCATAAAGCCACTGTATGATGTATGTAAAGCCACTGGCTGTACATTTCTTTATCCTCGATAAAACATTCTTGTATTAAAAATACGCAGCTCGATTGACAAAAGCAGCTCGCTTATGTTTCAATGATTACATGCGTGTTTTTCACGTATTTTGTAACAATACATGAAATAAGAAACAGAAGCAGGGACTACCTGTTAGAAATGCAGATTAAAATACGGATGTTAGTTATGAATAATTCTACTTTATTTCTATTGGTTATTTGAGATTTGTGTTTATAAAATTCAACATTATTATTGGATAAAAGAACTTTTGCTGTCATGTATCACAAGCATTGCATAAGAATCACAGTAAAGAGATAAATTTTGAAATGACGCACAAAATAGAGATTTATTGTGTGTCACTATTTTTTGGATAAATAAAAATAACTAAATTAAAAAAAAAAATTTAAAATCTAAAACCTTTCAGTAGTTGTTTTTTTTTTAATTTATTTCACTATTCTCTCTCTTTCTCTCTCTCTCTTTTTTTTTTTTTCTTTATTTCAACTTGCAGCTCTTACTGAGATGAAGTTTGACTCCTCTGTCACACATTGTATACTTGGGGGAGTTTGCTTTAAAATAAGGTAAAACAAGAAAGCTGCAATTCGGAAAATGACAGATTATAGCGGAATAGCTTACCATTAAAACAATTTTTAAATATTGAAAAATAAAAAAGCGAACTTAAAATTAAAAAAAAAAATTTGAAAGATTTCAGATTTTAAATTACGTCCAAAGGCGCGTTTTTTTAACGTTTCGTGTGCTATTTTTTTATTATTAAATATCATGTACTACGTACTCAAACCATAAAATTCAGTTCAAAATCAATATCGCAAAATCATTTTAAAATGAACATATCTTTAGAATTTCCGTAAGTCTCGTGAGCTGGAGATAAAAATGTTTCTTTTTTTTTCCGTACAGTGTTGCCATTGCTCGCTTTGAAATCATTTAGTTTGTTAATCAGAAATTCGTTGAAATGTTACAAAACATAAAATCGATAATAAAGCAAATTTCAAATTCAAAATAAGGGCTTCCAGATGCCTATATTCGCAGTAGGATTACGTCATTCAAAATTCGATGGCTCTAGGTTTTATCACAATGCGAGAAACATGCATACATTTATGCAGATTTTTCATTTTTTAAAATTTAATGCAGAGCGATAACATTTAGTGGCAACAATTTGAAAAGCGAAACGGGCATTCAGAGTGAATCGACGCAAAATCGCACAACGAAAGTAATAGTCCTTCGGTACTAAATCCCTTTGGACTAAAAAGGCAATATCGTCCCTTCATTTATTATACTCTATTATTTAAAATATACTCCTACCTTTCAGTCTTTTATCAAATGTGGTCAATTTCACTTCACACAGCCACAACAAAATTTTTCACTTATTTCTTTTCTTTAAATTTTAAAATGCATTATTTTTGTTATTTCACTCTTGATATTTCTAATAATCCTTTATTCATTTATCTTGATATTATTTTTGTATAACTTATCTTTTTACTCATTATCTTGTCATCTCTCTTCTGCTATTTAAAAAGACGATTTTTCTCATATTTTCCATCTCCAAATATCAACCATCTGCCACGTTATCAGCTAAAATGACTAATACGGCCGTTTCGCAATAACTGTGCATTATGTTATCACTGTTTATCCCTAATTCTTCAGAATCATGTTTGAAAATCGCGAACATAAATAGGAACATGTAAAATATTCCAGTCATCTACCCCTTCGTAAACAGATGTACAGATAGATTACATACAGTATACATAGATTTTAGGTACCAGAGTATGATTTTTATCTAGCTCTATTCGTATATTGATAGAAAACACTCCTAGGGAGGCTAAACAAAAGCTCTTACATCCTTTTTGATTATTTCTCCAGAAGAATTTTAGAGCGGCAGAATTCATTGCTTCTACTTCGTATAGATGCTCTAGTTACAAATAACCACACCCACGAAAGCTGAAAAAATTTGCGCTTCGGCACGTATAAGTAGAATTTCATTTTTATATAAATCATAAAGTTCTTTACTGAATACGCCGAAGAAATAAAAAGGAAAATTATATGTTATATAAAGTTTCAACCACGGTTTCCTGAACTTACGGACGTTAAAACCGAGTTAAAATTTGTTTGCCATTTTAAGGTTTAACAACTGCTTTGAAATGCCCGAATATTCCCTGTCAAATTCTTTGTAGGTCCCTAGCGGTAGCTCAGAATTTCAAAAGAATGATGGGGGATAGACTCTACAAATATGCAGAAGTGTTCTCTAGCTAATAAACACAATGATGTTTCATAGAGCTTACTCTGAAGTTTTTACCGTATTCGGAGGTGTAGAATTTCTGTATAGTAAAGCGTGCATGGTATCCTAGATCTGCTTAATAGCATTGAGATTGCGAGTTTTAGAGAATGGAAAAGGATGCCTCCGTGGAGAATCTTTAAGGAATATTGTCTCCTATACATATTACACATGAGGAAAACCACGGAACCCGCATCCGTCTAGTCCATTCATCAGGATTCGAACGTGGATCGAACCGCCAGTGTTCCGTTTACCGCTCTGCTGGTGGGTCTAGAGAGCCATGAGAAGATTCCAAACTTTGTTATTGTTCCTCAAACCACGATGTGGCGCCTCTAGACTTATCGACTGCGAATTGTTCAGTTAGAAGAAAAAACATTCCTCAGACTTAACTCAGGGCATGAACAGTTGGAACGTATCAGAGAAAATGTGGGCATGTCCTTTATTTGAGAGAGATTTTGGAGACGTACCAGGGATATCATCCACTGTTAGACCAGCAAATACCATAACATTACACAACCACCACAGTTAATAGAGCCTTTAGCATGTGGAATCTAAAGCCTTTTGAAGTTTTCTGCATACGCAAATACTTTAACCGCCTCGAAATAAAGAGAATCGCGATTACTTGTTTCCAATCATGAGGTGCCTAGAGTCTGAACTGCCGAGCGTAAAGGCGAGCTGTATTTCTTTGTGTCGGGTTCATCATGGGTTTTTTGCTTGAGCGCAGGCGATCCATCACGGGTTCTTTGCTTGAGTTTTGGCTTCCAGAAGTTACGGAAGGAACATTGCACAGTTCTGATGATAATATTTGTTGTGGCTTCACCACTGAATTTTTGTGTTCCTGAGGAAGGCTGTAGTTTGTAAGATCTGTCTCTGCTTTCGACGTAAAACGCAATTAGATCCTACAATGAACCTGGCGAATTCTCGCACAAGCGTGAATAAATTACCAGCACAGAAGTAGGGTATAAAGTAACCCTTTATTAATTCAAAGTTCGATTGAAAGGCACGATCTTCGTGGGTTGCAAAAAACCGTCAACTTGCAGTGAGAACTTAAACGTAGAATATAATTTAAGTCAAATCTAAGATAGAATAGGGCTGAATTAGCACATTGAACTTCCCCTAACAGATTGACTCAGAAAAACTCAACAGGTGTGATGATAATCCGAAATGGCTAAAAGGCTTACTAGCGTAATAGCGAGATAGCAACGAAACGTGCGCTGACTAGCGAAAACACACTGTGAATAAACTCAGAGATTTACTCGTTTAAATATTCACTTAACTTTAAATTTACATTCTGGCGAGAAAATACTAGGGGAAGTTGAGAGGTTCAGGAAAGGTATAAACTTAAAATAAATTTATTATTCAAAATAAGGAAGTCCCTACAAGTTCAGAGACATAAAATTATTCTTTAAAACTGAACACTGGTCATTTTCATCCTTTTCTTTTTTCATGGAGTTTTTTACGGTAATTTTGCTGTCGTAAGTTCGCAATTTTGTTAGATCTTACAGTTACGATACATTCTTCTTGAAATAGTCCTGTGGCGTACCAGGGAAGGTGCGAAGGGCCACATGCAGCCCCCAAATTTTTTCTTGTACCAAAAGTTTATAGAACTAAAAATGGCATTATGTTGCTAATTTTCTTACTTTCTTACGGAAGACTTTTTTTGGATTATCTTATACTCTAGTTCTGTGGTTCTCGACTGTTTTGCTCTATGCATCGCTTTCACCAATGCTAGAAGATCACCCCGCCTCCTTAAAAAACTCAAAAAATACATGCACGTTTATTTAGATTTAGGTTATTTTTAACGTGAAATGAATTTTGGCAAACTTTTGGTCAATTCTGTAATTGTTATAACTCTTTACTTAAAAACTGTTTCGGATGCTAAATTGGAATATGAATAGGAAAGTCAAATTGGAATTTAAAAACTTATGAATTTTTAAGTACTTTTTTAATATTAATTTCCTTTGAAAGGTGTTAGACTGAAGTCTTTAGATTGCAATTTTTTGCAATTTCATTAAAAAAAATTTGTATAATCTATTACGAAATAAAAGCAAGTAAATGAAAAAACTTTCCTCGCTTACACTGCTATACGAATTCGCCCCGCACTAAAACTTTAGCCGAGTTACCAGACAAAAGTAAACTCAAAACTTTTCAAAACTCAATTAAATTAGAGTACTAAGTTTTGAAAATTTAGCAGTACTTTAATTTAACTGTGCATTGCTGTACGAAATTTTAATTTACATTGTTCATGGACTTAGTATATTATTTTCACCTACCACTGCCAGCGAAAATTTGACTCACGGAAAGAAAATGTCGAACATATGGGCGGTTAAAGCGGAACTGGAAAAGAAGGAAGAGCACTTGGTGCAAAATAAGCATCTCATCCTTACAGTGCCCGTATTTCTTTTCTTCAATCCAAAGAAAGAACTTTGAACAATGGAATAAGATCTTCACATTGTAACGAAATATCTTTATCGTCTCAACTGATCCGCCCGTGCTGAAAGTATTTCGTTCGAGTATATTCTTTGAATGTCAACAATGTCTGATTGCTGTTGCTGCCCTCTTTTCTGCTATCAGATAAAGGACGAGATACAAGAACAGGAAATGATAGTGAGTGTAGCGCTTTTAGTGTTTGAATTCATGTTAAGTTCCAGTAAGTGTCAAAAAATGAGAATTCTGTTTGAGAAGTGAATTTTTTTTATCTAGCATTAGGACTTCATTTCTATAACCAGAAATGCCGAGACCCTGTGAAAGGCCGACAGGAAGAAGGAGAAAATTAAAAAAAAAAATAACTGATAATCAAAATAATTCAATAATTAAATTAAAATTCAGTAAAATATAAAGATATAAATAATAT
>KK116053.1:0-25854 GCA_000611955.2 Stegodyphus mimosarum | reverse complement strand
TAACAATAAAAATAAAAGAGCGCGTGCATTTAATGCTTAATAAATAAATATCTCGTAACTACTGTTGCCATCCAGAAAAATCTAGAAAAATCGTGATTGTTCTACTGATAATTAAAAAGCTTATAAAAGCCGAGGTGAAACAGCTCATCTCAGTTGTAGTTGTTGTTGTTGCTGTTATACTTGTAGCTGTAAAAAGCGAACTGCCGTTTGTTTACTTAATGCTGTATTGATTGTAGCGATTTCGCTGTGAGATAGAACTATTTTATCTGTTTTGAACTGAGTTTTTGCTAAACGTTTGAGATATTGTGATACTGTGCGAAGATCTGTGAAGAAATATTTCAGCATTTTAATTTATTTCTTGTGGAAAGAATAAATTCTTGTAAACTTTTTAACGACTTGTGCATTCAATATATAACGAACCCGTACGCACGTAACAGTATTAAGCGCCACCGCTCTAAAACAACTTGCTTCATAGAAGCTTAAAATTTTCTGAAAGGCTATAATAATTTAGAGACCTTTAGTACGTTGAGATAATTTTCCTGTAATTTACTGCTCTTACACCTGATGTTACACCTTACATGTTGATAGCCCTGCCTGTCCCCTTGCTGCAGTGGTGCAGTGATGAAAGCTGGGCATCTTTTCGTCTGCACCACATTCTCTTCTAGAGACCTTTTAAACAAATTGCAGACTTGATCTGTTTTCACTTTTATATATACCTTTATCCATTACATTTTTCTTTTTGTGTAATTCTTCTTTGTACTCCAGACTTCTCTACGTAAATTATTGTATTGTGTATTCTATTGTAGTATTATTGTAATTATTCGATATTTTATAGCTTTCGGATCTTTGCATGGCATTAGTGTATTTATTTCCGTATTACAGATACTTACACCTGAGGTTACCGTATGTTTTAGTATCTTGAAAATTCTTTTTATATCATTACCAGTGACCAACAGAACTGATGGACAGTGGCGTTCTTCATTTTAATTTTATTGTTACATTTGTCTACATAAATTTACACCACTACTTCTACAACCCTGTATTTTAAATTGAAGGCTAGTTATCTCTGTCTTAGAAAAATTCGTCCCCACTACTAAATTGGTCACTGATGGAGCAATTCAATTCAATTTCATTTTAAAATCTATCTAAATTTGTTTCATTTTCCAATATTGGTAATCTGTGGTTTGATTGTCAGTAACTGTCAGTCTTAAGTTCTGTGGTTTGGTGGCTAGTTGTCAGCTTGGTGACCAATTGATGAGCACCAATGGCCTTCCATCAATTTTATTTTAAACTGCCTAAAGTTAGCGAGTCACTTCACACCAGTGACCGTAAACCTATGGATTACTGGCGACCAATGACCTTGACGATCACGTTTCGCTTAGTTATATTTTAATGATCTATCTAATTCATATAATTTTAAGTACGTTTAGTTTACTGTATCATGTGCCACAAAAACTGCTTTTCATACTTGCAGCATTATTGTAATCAGTAAAAAAAAAATGTTTCTACAGCCCTATGTTAGGTATACAGAACAGAAACGTTTCTTTCTCTGTGCTTCTAAACTCTCTTTAAAAATTTAAACACGGTGTAGCTTTTTTTGGGGGGGGGGGTACCAACAAAGTTATTTCTTTCTTCTTTGTATTACTAACGTTTGTTTCTTCACATGTAAGAAATTTCCGAAGGCCGTAACCTTGAATGTGTTGCTGTTTTGAAGAATGAACCGTGCTAGTAATGTTTTCCGAGTCAAGACGAGAAAAATACTGGTAATTTACAGAGGGACAGACAATTTGCAAACAATGGGGAGAAAATGACATACATGATAAAATTACTGTGATAAAAATATCCTAGAGCTGAAAGAGGTTTACGCGTGGGTATCTAAAATCAACTCGTTCCCCTTTACCCCTTCTTCATTCTCCATGATTGAGATAACTGTATCATGTGACACAGCAATGAACAATCCATATTGCATCATTATATTTATGTAATTAGGTGTGTTTGATAGAAAATGCCAAATAGCTTTTCGCATTTCATAGGATTTACAGCCTTTCTTTCTTTAAGATTGTTTTGGTCTATAGTGCAATTTTCGTGTTAGAAACTCAACTGAGTCTTCTCCTTTTTGAAGCATTATATTACACTACGTTATGCCATTAAGCATTTATCATGCATGCGCCATGAAAAATCTTCCCATTGCACGAAACAGTGCATTACCCCATACCAATGACTACTAACGTGTAGGTCACCAGTGATTTTAAGTTTAATATTATTTTAACAATTTATGTAAATTTATTGAAAATACCTTAATGTACACCGGCAACTAACGGCCTTGACGGGCAATAATTTTTTTTAATAACTTGCTTAAATTCACCCCGCTTTCTACGCCAATGACCATTAAGCCGTAGGCCAGCGGTGACCTTGATCTTATCGGTCACTTTTAGTTTAATTTTATTTTAATAATAAAAGTAAATACTTTCATACACATTTAATTTATAACAGCCCAAATGAAAATTCTTATGAATATTTGCAGCATCAGTGTAGTCATAATCTATTACTTTAGAGTAGGCACTTCCGAGTCATTTCCCTCCACGTGACTTGCTTCGTAGCCACGGTAAAGTCAATTGCAGCAAACCCCCTAACTGGTTATTTCATATTTGATTTCTTTATTTTCGTTCAGCCTGTTTCCATTCCTGAAAAGCGCACGATGAAGGCTGGCTCGAAGTAGAGTCTCATATTAGGTGGCGAA
Source organism: Stegodyphus mimosarum (assembly GCA_000611955.2). Lineage (NCBI taxonomy): Eukaryota > Metazoa > Arthropoda > Arachnida > Araneae > Eresidae > Stegodyphus > Stegodyphus mimosarum. The sequence continues at coordinate 23,114 of KK116053.1, read as the reverse complement.
AATATATGCTGTGGAGTGATTTCCTCAACTGGGCACTATCACAATTGGGGAGATTGAAAAGGCATTGAAGTGTCCATTTTAAAGTAATAGCCTATAATAAAAAACTTTTGCAATGTCATGTATTACGGAACAAAATCTTCTTTCTTTAAAAAGAAGATTGAAGAAGTTGTATTGTTTTAAGAGTCTTGTTCCGGCAAAATCAAATCTGTTGGTAGGCTTAATGCTTTGCAAGCCGACGAAAGAAAAGAACGGAATGAATTTTCTTCTTATTTTTAGTAGTAGTACTTGAACATACAATTCATTGACTAGAGTGTGACAAGTACACTCTTCACAAACACATGAAAAAGAACAAAATGTAAAATTTGAAACATAATTTGGTCAGAAGGAAAACGTTAGACAGTCTTTCGTTAGTGAAGCTTCTCTCTTGCCTGCCAGTATCTGTCATAATAGACGTCCAGCCACCTTAAAGTATTCCTTAAGATGAGAAGCATCCATAACAGTGTTTTTCCTACATAATATACACTTAGGGGACGAAAAGATGTCAAATCTAAATAAATGACCCACAAGGCAATCATGTCCAGTCTCTAACCGATAGGCTGCAACAGCGATTCGTCTTGGGGTTGTAGGTATTTTTAGAAGAGAATCCCTCCAGCGCTTTTCTTTAATTTGCTCTGCTTGTCTGGATCGAAAGTCATTATTCATACGTTCTTTTATTACTCGCACTTAGCAGTAGGATAAGGGATAGGATTCGATGGAAACTGTAGGGTTTTGGTTCCTTTTTTAGCTAAAAGGTCAGCCATTTCATTACCAAATATTCCACAAGGAGCCGGAATCCACTGTAAAGCAACTTTCTTATGTAAGGTTTGTTATGTATTTGAATTAGATATACAGTTTTTAATACTCTGCGAGTTGGAAGGTTTCGAAGAGATAATAGCCTGTATTGCAGACATAGAATCTGACAAAATACCAGCATTATCAAAAAACCTCACATCTAGTAAGCAGTTGTTAAGAAGCTAACCTAATGGCATAAACCTCTCAATCAAATGGAGTGGTACATGGGCCAAGGGACGAACAGAATGCAAGCAAGTCAGAGAAGACACCAGCTCCTGTATTTCCATTCTGAGACAGGCGTGATCCATCCGTATACATATGCAACCAGACCTGACCAGGATAATTGGTGTGTATAGTCTCCAAAGCAACAGCCCTCACCTCCGATTCCCATGGAATGAATATAGAAGCAGTTCTTGACAAATACTGCCGCTGCGCTAAATATATCTATCACTTACCTTTGGCTTATTTTGCCTAGCAGCGGATTTTGACTGTTGCCGTTTCGCAAAACATAAGTTATTTAATTTTTATTTCAAATATAACCACTCAGTATTTCAGTAATAAACTAAGCGATTGAAGACCGATAAATGCACTTTTAATCAGCATAAAGAGTGTTGCTATTTGGTAAAAATAGCTTCTTTAGAATAGAAGAGAAACACGTCAATATGACAATCAGAATCGCTGAAACAACCTTGTATTTGGCGTACATTTATTAAAACACTCAACCGATTTCGAGTGCAGCTACAGGTCCCTCCTCATCAACAGAACGAACGCTTTCTAGAAAATTTCGTTCTCTTGATGAGGAGGGACCTGTAGCTGCCCTCGAAATCCATTGAGTGTTTTAATAAATGTACGCCAAATACAAGGTTGTTTCAGCGATTTTGATAGCTTCTTTAATTTATTGTTCAGATTTGATAACTCAGTTATTTCTTAACAAGCTCTGAAATTTCAAAGTAATGAATATATAATAATTTAAATCTCTATCCTGCTTTTTAATAATGCATTTGATTAATTTAAATTAAAATATATTTAATTTATTATCTATCCAATTAGTTTTATAAATATTTGCTGTCTCGTTATCATTAAGGTAAAGATATTACTAATATCATAAATTATCTAAAATTACAAAATCATTTACGTTTTAAAATTTTATAATTTTTTTTTTACTTTTTAGAACTATTTTAATATAGCGGGTCTTACTATCGTTTTTCGAGGAGATGAAATGAAAAACAAAATCAGTGAATCCTTGAAAACGGTTAATCTGAGAAACTATTATTCATTGCAAATAAATAACATATTGAAAATAAATGACCATTTATTACTTCCGGTTTGAATTTGCTATAATAAGAAGATATTTTTCAGCAAAAAAGGTTATATATTGTCTATTGTTTGTAGGTCGAATTTTCACTATACTGAAAAATATGACTTTTCGAGACTGATATATTTTCACGCCTTCGTTGCCGCTAAACACGTTTTTTTAAAGTCTTGTAAGTCTTGCTGAAACTTAATACTATCTTCGGTCAATTTTTATCTCCTTTCCCCATGCTACTTTAAGACCCAACGAAAAACTGCCCTTAAAACTCCTAAAAATTAACAAGAACAAAACGACAAAAATTAACAGAAATAAATTTGTAGTAACTTCAAACGCAATAACGTTTGAAAATTACGCTGAAAACACATACGCTGAGGAACATATAGGGAAGCTGGGGAACTAATAAATATTTGTATGAGTTCCTCCTTTTCCCTGCCCATAATTCGCAAGTCAAATTGTGTTCAATTTGAAGAAGGGCCTGAAGCACATATACGCTGGTGTTTAAAGGCATTCTTGGTAAGAATTATCAGGAAATGCTGCATGGCGAAGGTGATTCACAAACGATTAATGCAGTAGAATGAAAGTTCGACGAACGATAAATGTAATATATGGAGCTTCATTCAGGGCCCTATACGCAAAAAACGATTGTTGCGGATCAAGTTCTACAAAATTTCGAAATTTTTAAAACCCTTCTTCGGAGTTAGACTGAAATCTGAAGTCTTCATATTACAATTTTCTTTTTCTTTCTTTCTTTTTTTTTAATACTTTTGCTGTGTTGTATTTAAACATACTTGATTTACTAGATGTCAATTCACCGACTTGTATAGCTGTACATAACTGGCCGTTATATAAAAGTGCTTAAGGATGTTGTCTAATATTATAAGTCTTCAATATTCAACTGAGACAGAGTTCTGAACCGGAAGTTTGGGCACCATGCCATTCTACTGCAATCAGTGCTTCTGAAAATTTTTCTTTTCCGTCAACTTCACTGTAATTACAACCACCGAAAGGTTAAGAAAGCGGGAAGTTCTGGCAGGTTTGCAGGACACACGTTTTTTTATCAAGATAAAAAAACGTGTCTCAAATCTTCTCAACTGTTTAACTTAATCAATGTTTCACTTAATGATGTGAGCTCCTCAAAGTGCGTTCACCTCGTCGAGTTAAACCTAGCCAGGTACTTTTTGGCCAAGCAACAAAATGTCTTCTTAAACCGGGGTGGAATTTAATACGTGAAATAGAAGTCGCAATCTGAAAACTCGAATTATAGTCTTGTATCTGAAAGAAAAATTCTCAATGAAAAAGCTTGAAAATGAAAAAGAATATAAAAAAATATATAAATATGAAAAACGCTGCGAATATTTGTTTCAATAAAATATAATATCTATTGCTGCCATTATTGCTGCTAATTTATGTTGTTGAATAAAATTAAAATTCAATTCAAAAAGAATTTCGATTTTTCAAACTTTCTGTCTTTCTGCATTTCTTTTCTGAGCTTAAAATCACACAAATAAGAAATTATCAAAATATTATAAAGTATATTATTTTACACATAGACGATTGCAATCCTACAGGTGACAGGTGACGGAGAACGGGAGCATAGGGCGTTTACCAGAGGTAAGCAGGTGCATGCCCCTTGTTCTCCACTATCCAGCGCTTATTGAAGAATTTAAGAATTTAGGCAAGATACATGGTCATGTATCTTCCCTACAGCCACCTACCCCATCTTAATTTTTAAACATGCTTTATTGTCTATTCACGTTTCCCACCTACTATTCCCTACTCGAATAAGGTTTTAGAATCGTTACATGTAAATGAGGTAGAAAGAGTATTCAAAGGAAGATTTCGCTTACTTCAGCAGATCATCTTACTGGACTTGTTCAACTATGTTTTTTATTCTCAGGAAATTCGTAGATTATGACAACTGGCAAAAAGCCTTCAACCCACGCAGGCTACGACCAGTATATACGAGGAAAATGGATATTAAAAGTCTTCAGCAGAAGAGCTTGGGAATCCTTAATGGCACGTATTTGCCGTCAGGCTACTTCGTTGTTTAAAGCTAACAACGCTCGGCTGTATTATACGTGCCTTCTGATATTCGCCGGCTAATTTAATTAAAGGCCAAATACGTTAGATAATGTTATACAGCTACGGCTAAGTTCGTTAGATAACGTTGTACAGCTACGGCTAAGTTCAGTTTAGTTTAGCGTCAGATTCGATTCTTATTTTTCGTATCTTGAATTGAAGCCCGAGTGAAGGCTTTTCTGTAAGCCTGAGAAAGGGGCCATCTGCGTTCTTAGTTTGAGATAATAAAGGGTGAGTTGAACCCTTTTCTGGTTTTTTTTCATTTACACGCTTGGACTTAGTCGTGACATAGTTCAACAAGTTTTCTACTAAGTTAAGCGTCGACAAAGCAGTTAGAAACTTTACAATTCTAAAGAACATATTCTCCGATACTCGAAATGTCGCTTGTTATGTTTGTGGGTAACTTAGTCAAAAAGCAAGGTGTAAAGGATCGCTTTTGGATCGTTAGTAAATAAAATTTAATTTGTTTGCAAATTTTGTGGATCAATGTTAATTATCAGTACTACTCATTTTTTATTATTTTACTCAGCCATATAATAGAAAATGATAAATCTTACTTAGAATAACTGAAAATAATAGGAAATGTCATGGGAACTGGAACGTGGCCGGAAACTTAGGCCATTCCTTACCAATACGTCTTAACTGTCGCAAGATGGATTACCCTTCCAGTATTTGATTTGTTCTTATTTGAGAGTGCTTGTTGGTATTCGCTTATACTAAGAATTTAATCTTATGCTAAGAATTTAATCTCATTTTTGTTATGTTCAAAGATATGTATAAGATTTTCTGTATGAAAAAGACTCAGACGACCGCTTGATATCCACGGTTGGACGACAAGTAGAAAGATTTAATCAAATAACATTAAACTTACTTTTCGAATCTAAGGTCAGCAAGAATGAGACCAAAAAAATGCCTTAATTCCTGTTAGTGTACAGGCATGGAACTCGTGAAAGCACAGAATTTTTGCTATCAAAAATGATTTTTAGTCTCGAGTTCCTTCTCTTGTGGGACCGAATGACCACCATATTCATTTTCTTAAACCGAACAGGACCCCGAAATCTTGTTGGTGCATTTAGAAGACATTAATCTGTTCTCCAGATGAAGGATCAACAGAGCGAGTGAAAAGTTAACACAATACGACAAAAAAGACACAATACGATGCCAAGTGAAGTTAGAATGGAATTTAAAGAAAGGCGGTTATGAAATCCCAAACATCGGCTATGGCCCACGTGCCTAAATCGCGGTATGTAGAATAGTACACAATTCAATAGTACACTGAATAATTTGAAATACAACGATTATAATCTCAAAGAAAACTGAATTTTTAATTAAAGCGAAAAATATTTCCCTCAAAGATATTCTTATTTTGCATTTTTTTATCACGGAAGTTATTATATATTGGAGGTGAGATTACGTAAAGATTTAAATCAGTAAATCTCGAGGATTTAAAAATGTTAAGTTCAGTAGCGTCTCAATAAACAATAATTTTTTTTAAAAGACAGTTGAATTTACTCTACTTTGGGCATTTTGTTCAACTTATATATATGAAAAACTTTTCTCACACACAAAATCTCGTTTGTGTCTTCAAAGAAGTTACGTCAAATCTGAACATTTAAAACCTTGTTGGAATCTACCATACTAAATCTAATACTAATCTCATACTAAAACAGAAATTAACGAGAAGGAAGAAAAAGTGTGCAATTAATTTAATTAATTTGTTTAATTGTTAGTTTATTGAAATTTAATTAGTAAAAGCTCAAATAAAGTTTTAATATTGCTTTTTTTGTTTCATTACTTAATTATTTTTAGCAGTTTAATAAACATCCCACTTTATAAAAAGAAGGTAGAACAATATGTTCGAAACTTACATTTCGCGAAACATTATTTTTGCATTTATTCCCGTTTATATTGAAATGCTGAATAATCAAAAAAGAAAAGAACAATGATTTTATTTGTTAAAAAGGTATTAACAGAAGAAACTTTCAGTGTTTATTTATTATACATAAAAATATGATGGCTTTAGCTGCACACTGAGTGACTTTAAAAAAATACCTTCGTTACAACTTTTATGAAAGGTTTACTGACCCAAATTTATCAGTTACAGATATTAGAAGCGTACATTATTTATGACTCTTACGATGTAATATTTGTTGATTAATGTTATTGAAAGGTACAGATAAAATAGTTTTTGAAATGATTCTGTTTATTACGGTGATGAGCAATGTTTCTCATCTTAGGTCTCGTAGATTGACAGAAAATTCCTTTTCGAGTTTTTGATTTTTATTTGTAACTGATAGACTATTATTTGCTAAGTGAAACGTAAATGACAGTCAAAAATTCAAAACAAATGTTAAAAAAAGACTAGATGGAGGAGAGGTGATGTATTGCGTTCTCTTGCTTAAGTTTTATGAATAAAAGAAGAAGGAAGTGAAGGTAGCTAATTTTCAGGTGTGCCTTTAATAACATTTTCAGTTTAATCAAAACAAAGGTTAAGTGAAGAAAGTGATTGGTCCATGACCATAATGCATCAGAGAGTAAGAAAACCAATACCCTTGTCCCAAATCGGGAGGGCCATGACCACATCAAGGGCATCTTCTCTATTTGTAACTTTAAGTAATGTTAATAAGAATGACCTAACTAACCTTAACCGATTTCGTTGGAAGTGTTGGTTGACGTGTCAACCAAGGCGAAGCTATTCATAGAGATTTTAAGATGTTGTCTTTGATGAGCACTGCGTTGTATATTCAATAGAGTTTGCGAATTTGTATTACTTTATGAGGTGTTCAGAAACATTAAAACTTTCTTGGAAAGTTCCTTTTGTGAATCTAAAAAGAAGTGCCGTAATTTTATGCGAATAAGTTTTAATGTATTGCTGCAAAATTGTCAATATTTACAGAAAGAAAATGATAACTATACTTCAGAAAACGCCCGAATTACTTACGTTTTTTACATGTAGACATGTATACATGCATACATACACACACACACACACACACACACACACTGACATATATTAATTGTATTACGCCGAGAAACTATATTGAAACCTATGTAAAAAAATATAGATAGAAATTAAAATAAACCAAAAAGATATGCTCAAAATATATAGACGGTAAATTAAATGCAAGTCAAAAGTGAAATCTGTGCTTGATAAAAACAAATTTTTAACTTAAAGTAAATTTTCTCTAGTAAGCTCCAAATGAAAAACTATATTTTAGTTTCTGAGCTATTTCTAAAAATATCGACAGCTCATTTTTAAAGATTCTTTTTAACAATCGTTGTAGCTTATGTTATAGACTTAGGAGTGTATGTTTTGTCAAAAAGCTAGTTCATTTTACTCTTTTGTTTCCTTTGATATACAGGGTGGTCATAAAGAAACTTTGCTAATATCTGCACCTCTAGCGTCCGTTGCAGTTAACCGATGGAGATAAGATTGCAAATATGGTTATTCGGAGGTGCTGCTCTTGGGATTCTGTGAATGGCTGCACAGGGGTGGGAACTCTCACATGGCGACAGAATTACTCTTGCTCAGAAAGTTCGTGGTGAATTGATAAAACTGCATTATCAAAATGGGATGAACGCTACTATCGGAATTGACATCGTTCGGATGCAACATAGTTCACCTCCACATAAAGCGAGGTTTGTTAAATGGTCCTGGAACAGCATTTTGGTGATCGCATCGTCTCACGCCATTATCCTTTTCCGTGGCCTCCTCGATTCCCCGATCTGAACACCTATGGATTTCTGGTTTTGGGGATATCTCAAATCCAGAGTTTACCTGTGCAATCCGCAAACTTTATCGGATTTAAAGGATTCTACACGGCGTGAGATTGCAAACATCCCTCATGCCATGTTGCGTTCAGCGGTATTGTCCACCGTCTCCCGATGCAATGCATACTTGCCTATGATGGCACCCACGTGGAAACTGTTTGCTCTTAATTATTATCCATTTTGACCCCTATCGAATACAATTTAAAGATATTTTTGCGTAACATATGTACGCAAGAACAGAATAAAAGACTCTCTTTCCCAAAACGGGTTGCAAAAAGGATTTAAAATGGATTCAGAAGAGATTTTTTTGTGACGTCTGTACTAGGGATTGTAATTTCGAGCCAAAAGTTCAATACCGGTATTCGGTATTTTTTAGATCTTAATACCGGAATACCGGTTCTAATACCGGTAGTAGGAATTTTAGGAAAAGGAAAAAAACACAGGCGTTTCTTTGTTTTATTTGCCAGTTTTATTAGAGAGAGTAAATATCACAAAAAATTATTTGCAATTTATAAATTATAACAGTATATAAAGAATAAAAAAATAAAGAAACAAGGAACATCTTATGTATTTAAATCACAAAAAAGTGTAAATATCACTATTCAGTCTGGGGTACTATTACAAATTTTTGAAATGTGATCTTAAAAAAACAATACATCAATTGTACTGTAATAAAACCTGGAACGTAATTTTATGCAAAAATTACCAGCTGTCGAAAACGTTCTTTCAGCATCTACGCTAGTTGGTGGTACTGTTAGCAATGCGCGATATATTTTTTCCAAGTATTTACCTCTAAATCCCTCATCTTCGAATAAATCGATTTCTCGTCGGAAGGTTTTGGATATAACTGATTTCTCTATTGTATTTTGGTTTGCTGAAATTTGTTTAGTTATCGCTAACTCTAATTTTTGTTCAAGAGGCAATTTCTTTTCACTATCGATAGCGACGTTGGTGTCATCATCATCTTCGATAACTGTACCGAATTCTTCTGAATGTAAATAGGTTTGTGGGTTAAAAATAAGAAGAAAATTTACTATAAACTTCAAATTTGATTTGGTTAGTGTGTTTTATTTTTCATTTTCATTTTCAAAATCATTATAATTATATAAATACCGTAAGACATTTTCTATTTCGGTATTCCTTTCTTCTGTGCAATTTTTGAATGTAACATATTATTCTTCAGATGTTCGCTGTTCTTTCAGTGACTGCAACATGAAATTTATTACTGCATTAACTGTTAATAAATTAGAATCTCTCCAACATAATACCTCCACAGCCAGTTTTATTGAAAATAGAGCTGATATAGTTCTGGATATTAAGTGGAATTCACTACCAGAAAAATGAATTTGCAGGTTTAAGTCGATTATTGCTTTTTGGACTGGATTTTTCAGTTTCAAAAATCGTTCTGACATTAGGAGTAAACTGTTCCAACGTATTTTAGAATCTAATATTAATATATGCTGTGTTTTATTTTCAGTTAGTATATATTTTTGTAATAAGGCATTTTTTGTGTTGGAATGCTTTTACATCTTAACCATTTTTCGAACTTTATTAATTAGAGGAAGCAATTATTGATAAGTTAATATTTCATCCGTATTAGCAATATTTTCTTCAACAATTTCATTGTCATTAACTTCACTGTCAATATCAGTCTCACTCTCACTTTCTTCGAAGTCGGAATCATAGGTTTCTGTGTCCACAGCATTTGGGTTCTTATGTTCTTTATTTTTTTGGTATAATACATTCATTACGCCTATTAAATTCCATGAACATAGCACAATTGCTGATTTGCACCCATCAACTTTCCAACTCTTTTCATAACCGTTGCTCCATCTGTTGTTATGGACGCAATATGTTCTTTCAGGGATAATCCATGTTTTCCTAATTTAGATTTAAGCACTTCCTCGCTTTTTTCGGCTGGCATACTTCCCGACACATGTGTAAGTGCTATATTCCAAATTTGTTTTCTGAATGAATGTTTTTATTTAAATAGCGTCTATTTCTTACACTTCTCCATTCGTCAAATGTAAGACTAAATTTTTCACCATTTACTTTTAATTGCATTAACCCGTGTTTCAAAGAACTGCGAATACCGTTACTGTAGTTTATAACAGTTCTTCTTATAGTGTTAATCGATGTTGGTAGATTTTTAAAATCTCTGCGGATAGTGATTTTCTTAATTCAGCAGAAGTGCAAAACACTCGAAATGGCAAACCATCTAACGCTGTCATTTTACTTATAATTTCATCCAAATTATTATTATTATTTTTTCAAAATAATCTAAAATCTCTGATGACTTGGGTTTAGAAACTGTGCTTAGATTTGCATCTTCATCGCAATTAGATTCTTTACTCTTTAACAAATTTGTATCATGTTTCGTTTCAAATGTGTATGGGCCCCCTTGTACTTCCTCAATTCACTTGAAAAATGAACGGAGGAACTACAAGTACAATAACTCTTGAACATTGTTTACATTGTGTCACCATATTGTTTTCATCGTATAAAAAATGAAATCAAACCGAGGTATTATCAACATATTTTTTACGTTCTTTAAAGTTAATCTTATTCATTATTATGGGTTTAGTTATTATGAGTATATAATGAATCTGAAAAATATTTTGAACTCTAAAGTACGATATGCAAATACAACGTGAATAACAAACTCATCAATTTAAAAAATATCGAAATTTTTCGAAATATTACTCACTTTTTTCACAACCGTGTTTTCAGATACGACTAACAGACTACGAATCCTGCACGTATGCAGTATCCCTTTGAGCTTTAATAGGACAGTTTTGGTACGCCTTCTTGGATGATTCACATATTGTATCACTTCTCTGTACTGTACGATGCAACTTTCTACTCACAGTCTAATTAATTTCGTCCGTTAGGGAGACATAATACCAAAAATGTATACTATTTTGCTATGTTGGCGACCCCTGAACATACGTATAGTGGAGACAATTTTAAAATGTTTAGTAAATACCGAAAAAACAGTATTTAAACTTGTGCATACCGGTATTACAAAATTGTACAAATGGCTCAAAATACTAGTATTCCGTATTCGGGTATACCGGTATTGCAATTCCTAGTCTGTACGTATGTATGTATGTATGTATCTCGCATAACTCAAAACCGAGTAGCCTCAGAACGTTGAAAATTTGTAGTACATAGATCTGCTATAACATGTAGTTGTGCACCTCCCTTTTTGGTTGATATCGGCCGCACCGAAGGTATGTATATATTGTATATGTATACCCACTTTGTTACTCGGCCCCGTGAGCTTAGTTCTTTTTTTCTTATATGCTGCTGAATTGTGCATTTTTTGCTTTAAAAATGAATGAATTATATTGTTCTTATCTTCCGGTTAAGGATTTTATGCCCTTAGTTAATCTGCATGCAATAGTTGTAGAATTATCAACAATTTAAAAGTTGTTTAAGTGCGGCTGAGCTTAATTTTTTTTTTCGTAGCAGAAATCTTAGTTTACGTTTGAAGCTTAGCAGAATAGTGAATTCAGTTTCTGCACGATTCAGTGTAGTTTTGCCGAGTGGAACCGAAAGTAAACTTTCAGTTTTGTGCACCGAAAAATCTGCCTTCTTCCCCGCTGGCCGAATTGCTTGTTTTTGCGTAGAAACTCTAATTTAAATTGCAATTTTTTTTTTTAGTTATTTTTACTGTATTTGGTGTTTCATATTTTCCTACACTTTTAAATTTTTAATTAAAGATATTTTGAAGTTTTATGTATTTTTGATTTGTCGCGAAATGAAAATTGAATTAATTGAATAAGTAATATATCTCTAATGTAATTCGAGAAAATAAGTTTAAATTTAATGCAGGAAAAATAGTATAATTTAATATTCTGTACAAGGAAGTCATGTGGTGTACACATCAGATTTTTTTACCATAGCTGCCATATTTGTTTACATTTGAAACTTAGCAGAATAGTGATTTAAGTCAGCTTCTGCACCTTCAGTGTCTTTTTGCAGAGTGGGACCAAAAGTAAACTTTCCGTTTTGAGCACCGAAAAATCTGCCTTCTTATCCGCTGTCCGAATTGCTTCTTTTTGCGTAAAAACTCTAATTTTAATTGTAAAAATTATCTTTTTGTTTGCTTTAACTACTATATTTGGTGTTTTATATTTTTCAGTTTTTGATGAAAATATTTTGAGGTTTTATGTATTTTTGCTTTGCTGCGAAGTGAGAACTGAATTAATTGAATGAGAATTATATCATTAATGAAATTAGAGGAAATAAATTTAAATGAAATGCCGGAAAAAACGCGTCTAATTTAATATTCTGTGCAAGGAAGTCATATAGTGTACATGTCAGACTCTTTTTCAACATATTCTGGGAAAAAAAGTATTTGAATAATACTTCAAATTCTTTTTTAAATTTTGCAGAGTCTTTTTAAAGTAAGTACAGAGAAGAATTAACGTTCATTATTCATAAATATTTCAAGAATTAATATTCATAATCACTAGATGCCATGTTAAATTCTCTTCAGAAAACAATCGGAAATCGAAAACGTGTTTATTTCAGAAGTTCCTGAAAGCAGACTTGCAGTGTAGCACCCAGAATCTCAAGGACGTTGATACTGATGGTCTAGGTACTACTGATGTAACAATTGTGTTCCCTCCTTTTTACTTCTTTTTACAAAGCAAACAAGTTTTGTAATCGCAAAAAAAATTCGGGTATCATATTTCAACGAAAATATGCATTTTGACAGCTCACGAGTCCATTTCAACAATTTTTTTTGGGTGACATCCGTACCTACAAACAAAATAAAAAGACTGTTTTTACGAAAATGAGTTATAAAATGAATTTAAAATAGATTCAGAAGAGAATCTTTCGTGACGTCTGTACGTACGTATGTATGTATCTCGCATAACTCAAAAACGAGTAGCTGAAGAACTTTAAAATTTTGTATATGGGACCACTATAACATGTAGTTTTGCACCTTTCTTCTTGTTTGCAATCGGCCGCACCAAACATATATATATAATAAAATACTATGGCTAGGTTAATAAATAATTAGCAACCTCAAAATTGACTATTCTAAATTTGATGTTCTTCCCCTAAGTTCATCTTTTCTCACAAAATCGAGATCTTTCCAAATTACATAACGCTGCTTGCAAACGGAACTAAAACCTAAAATTAACCAATCGCAGTTCAGCTGTGCATATACACCTGCCTGGTAAAAATATTACTTCTCGAGGAATTACGTCACTACTTCTTAATTTCTCCTGCCATGCAAAACTTCTGCGCTGCTATGCTTACTTGTCTAAGATGACGTCGTTCTCTTTAAACCTATGTACATAAAACTATTGCTGCTAACTGTGATCTAGAACTATCTTGCCTACACAAAAATTGTTTGGATGTGCATTATCATGTAATAAAATTATATTTCCAAACGGCCACGTCTGGAAGGTTTTTAGTTTATGCATCTATCTCTCTAACTCCACAGTAAAGTCACTTCAAGTTATACGCGCAGAGAACGATCGTCATTCGTTGCAACTCTCTTTCTTCGAGTCAAAATCTCATATATAAAATGTAATGTTTTTGAAGCATAGTTGTGATGGCATAGTGGCATGCTGAGAAGACGAACATATGACGCCGATATAAAAATGAATTAGACGAATTCCCAATCTTTATTTTCACGCATATAAAATCCTCTTAGAAGATATTTATCCAATCATAATGAAATCCGATACATTTCTATGATTCAGTCATAACGAAATGTGATAAATTTCTATGCACATTGGTCTTTAGAAAAGAAATGGCGTAGGCGGTTAAGCAAAGGTAAAGCGACACGATGTTGACAGAGCAGCAGTTAGGGAAAGGAAGAAGAAAGACGCAATTAGCTCTCTAGCGGTATTTATACTAATTTTGATGTAATTGTAGAGGCAAACTATGATTGGTTAATATTAGTTTTAGTTGCCCTTTTCACGTACCGTTACATAACATAGAAACATCTCGAATTTGAGGGAACGGATGAATTTAGCGGGAGAGCACCAAATCTAGAATAGTTAATTTTGAGGCCGCCAGTTATTGTTAAAGCTGCCATCTTATTTTGTTATATCTTACACACACACACACGCATATATATATATATATACCAGCCAGGTATATATATATATATATATACCTGGCTGGTATATATATATATATATATACCTGGCTTGGTGGGCTCAGTTTTCTTATTCTTATATGCTGGTAAACTGTGCATTTTTTGCTTTAAAAGTGATTGAATTATGTTGTTCTTATGTTCCGCTTAAGTTTTTTATGCCTTTATTTAATTTGCATGCAATAGTTTTAGAAATAGCAACAATTTTATAGTTTTAGTGGCGCTAGGTTTAACGAAACCGCCATTTTATCTTTGAAACTCTTAGTAGATTAGTGAACTAAGTCGGTTAGTAAACCAATTTCGTTTTGTCGAGTGACAAAAATAAACTTTCAGTTGTATACACCGAAAAATCTGTCTTCCTACCCGCTGGCCGAACTGCTTGTTTTTGCGTAGAAATTCTAATTTAAATTGCAAAAAATTGTTTCTTTAACTGTATTTGGCGTTTTAGTTTTTCTGTGGTTTAAGTTTTTAATGAAGATGCTTTGAGTTTTTATGTATTTTTGCCTTGCGGTGAAGTGATGACTGAATTGATCAAATGAAAAATATATCTCTAATGAAATTCGAGAAAATACGTTTAAATGAAGTGTAGCAAAAAATATGTACAATTTAATAGGAGTACGAGGAAGTCATGTGTGCTCACATCAGATTTGTTTTTTAATGAACCTTACTGTTGAACATCAATAAAAGCAATCTTTCGATATTTTCAATAAAAACCTTTAGCAGTTCTTCAGAATACGATTCGAAAGCTTCTAATGATGAGAAATGCGCCTAGCATCGAGTTTTCCTATCTAAAAAATATTTTAAAATTTGTGGTAATCGAGAATTCGTATATCCCTAATCACTAATAAAGGCGCTTCATCGCAGCAGTTCTTAAACAGCTAACTTCTGAAATCGTAGAACTAAACTGGAATGAAATTTACTATATTTCGTCACCCCGTGATGATGTACTTAAAGGATAACGGCTACAGGCTCTGAGTTTCATATTTTGTCTTAACGAACTGCGTATTCTTTTCGAGTTCAGTTTTCGAAACGTGATAAGAAATCATAAAACACCACTCCTGCGCCACAACTGTATCAACATTTCATAACAACTTCTCGTACACATTTCCGTTACTAGTAAGAAATTCCTAATCCGTGCGTCTTCTACGAACACAAGGTTACTGAGCTACGCATTTATACCCAGATATAGCTTATCTTACTTGAACGCTAAGCTAAGACTTCTTAAGTCTAGCATGCTTAGCCAAATACATTATAACACATTTACTTTATTCAAGTTGGTATTTGTACAACCCATTAGGCGAACTTTAGGGTTCGCTCGTCTACAGACACTGTCTTACTCATAAGTAAAGAAATACTAGATCGTTAAACATTTTATTTTTTTTACTTATATTGTTTCATTTTTTTTTATTAAATGCTGTTTAATGTAGCATTAAGCAGTTATTACGGTGAACTCATTCTTACTGATCCTTCTAAGTTACCAGTAATTATGCGAGAATAAATGATCATATTTCTGGGATGACCATCTCCATAGAAAACCAATATCCTTTCGTACAGCGGATCAGTTTCCGATTTGAATATTATAAGGAAATATGAAGTGAAGATTCCCATGCCGGCTACGTCTGAAAGTGGCCAGGATTTAAAAGAACATAAGTTAAAATCAGAAATCATTTAGTCATATTTTCCAAGGAGAAGGAACTTCAGAAAGTCTAAAATCGTCTAGAGCCATTAATAATCATCTCAGAGAGCTTCACTAATCTGCGAAAGGATACCTAAATTATCTTTCCCTTGTAGTGTCAGATATTCCGGTACGGGCCTGGTCTGTATACATATCCGAGCTTCCAAACGTTGCTACGTATATCAGCGATTCTTCGCGAATCCTTTTTATGGCGACAGTCAAAGGTCAGCAAGGGATTTTTCAAACTAGAATTGAATTTTATATTTATCTCATCAGGAATGACTTCATTGCCGAGGAATTCATGAAATCAAAACCTCGACATCTTCAGAACAGGACTGAAAATTATACGAGAACTTATGTAATGCAATACTTCTATGAAACTTGCTTTCAAGAGGACAGCCTTCTTGAATTCGATTGTGCTTGAGGAATCTGAAAGAAAAAGGCTACGCAGACAAATTCTTCCCTTCCATGCAGTATATTTAAACAAAAAGACTTTTCCTAGCCTCGATTACATATGAAGCAGCTATTGAAGTAGTTTGGATGGGGAACCAGATTTAAACATATATGAGTCAAATATTAATCCTGCACATTTAATACCTTTCTAACAATGAGGAGCAAAGGTAAGTATCGTTACATATTAAGAGTTCATCCAAATTTACTTAAACCATTAAGCCAGAAGAAAAGAGAAACTGGAAGGTTTACTTCAGCTTCGAGAGGTAGCAGCTTTTATAGGTGATCGCTTCTTAAACTACTTCACGAGAAAGAGAGATAATGACAAATATCGCAAGACAAGAATGAAGTACAAAATCACTTACAGGGTAAATGTTAAATTACGAAGTAATAAACTCAACTACACGTCAGTCGAAGCAGATTCTCAACTGGCAGATATATCCTCGCAGCTTCTTATTATACCGTTACCAAAAGGGAGACAACACTACGAAAACCTTCAGAAAACTTTATCCTGGGGCTTCGAAAATATGTTTTCTGGAAACTTCAAAATATCACTACACTGCCAATAAAATACAAAATTTATACGCAAAACTTGGTGGGGGGCATCTCCAATTCTCCTACAGCTATTTTCTCCCTTCCTATGTCAGTTGACATAGCATTTAAAGCTCTGCAAAATAATAAAGAATTATAGGATAAGTGGACATAAATTTTAAATTAAACAAATAACACAATAAGCGTCCCAATAAATAAACATCAAACTGCCATAAAATGTACTCAATAGCTGAACAAGCAAATAGCTATATAGGAACAATAATTCAAGATACATTAAATAAAAATAAATTAATATACAAACACTACTAATATTTGCATAAAAATTTGTAATATCTTTTAGTTTTGTTAGTAAATGTCACATAGCCAAATTTTTTTAATTTTAAGGTAATTAATGTTTTGCAAAGTTTATAAACTAACCTGAGAATCCGTGGGATGAGCGTATATCTCGCGATATTTGTATAGAAGTCATAGCTCGATTTATCTCAAAACCATAAGTTTCTTAACATTTAAAGATGTTTATTCTCGAAAAACTCCTTTTGCTGACTGGCATGATACCAGAGATATGTTTATTAATTATATTTTGTCTCTTTCTGTTTTTATATTCTACTCTAATTTTAGTAATACCCTAATTTTAGTATTTTTTTCTTTTGTAACTCGAACAAATGTGTTGTAATAAATGCACTTAAGTTAACAAATTAAGATTTGATAAACAATAAGAAGAGTGTTTATTGATTTTGTGGAATAAACTAAGGAAATCATGGAATGAAATTGTGCATGCTGTGTGATATATAAAAAATATTTTACTGAGGATTTTACAGCTCAAAATGTGTATTTTCAAACTCAAAATGCCTTCAGAAATTTAATTATAAATACTTTTACTAGAAATGTAAACTCTAAGATTTTTTTAGTTTCTGCAGATCATTTAAAAATTTATTTCAAGTAGAGATTTAGAAAATTTTTCCAAAATGCTAAAATAAATCATGTAAAAGGAGAACGAAACTTTTCGAAATCATGTTAAGTCAAAATTGTATAAAATATAAGAAATGCTTGAAAAACAGAATTGAATATTGTAAGGATTCAGTTCACTAACCTTTACTTTTTTTAAAAACTTTACTGTCATCTCTTATTTTCCAGTTCCGGCCAGAATTAACGCGTGAAAGCTAAAGATGTATTGTAGTTTTCCGCAGTTTGCGTACCACAGACGTAGTAATTTAAAAGGCCAGTCTTAGTGTTACTCATCTGTGTAAAAAATTAAAAGTTAGCTCTTATTTAAATTTTAGTTAGTTAGTAGTCTTATATTTTTAAGTTCAGACCACAAGAGTTGGTCTTTGTATCCCGAAGTGCGACAGCGACTGTGAAATCGTGGTAAAATAAAGGATAATTTTAAACCTTCTCATCTTGTCGTCTTTGCTGCACTCCACAGGACATAGTTTGCAGTCAAACTCACTGTCCAGTCAGGACACTGTTCGCCAAGCAGATAAAAAGAAATACCAGTCCTGATAATTCATCACAATTTTTTTTTTTTTTTTTTAACCGAACAGTAGCTGTTATTGACATAAGCTGTTTTTCCTACTATTGCCAAGTCTTCATAAAATTTTCTTGTTACTGTAAACGACATTCTACTGTTAAAAACAATTTAAATAATTTTATTCGGTTTACTTTTTTTTACCTTCCTTTTAGTTAAAATATGTTCGAAATATCTACAAATTCAACTTGAAACAGAAAAGTTTCTCTTTTTGTTCAGGTCATCAGCGGCCAAGTGGTAACCTTGGTAGTTCGACCAGCGTTCAAATCTCGGTGAATGGGAATTTTTGTGGTTTTCTCTATTCGGAAAGCTAATATAAGCAGCTGTTGAAAAATCCTCCACGATGACATCTTTCCCCTTAGAGCAGTGGTTTTTGCCCCACACACCCATTTCACCATTGCTAGACTAAAACTTTCCCCTTTACAAAACTCGAAAAATACATATACGTTTAATTAGATTATTTTTTATATTCTTTATAAATTAAATAAGAAGAAATATAGAAAATATGAATAAATACCAAAACTTGAATAAAAGTAATTTTTTATATTCTTAAAATGGAACTAAATACTTAACAGATAAATAAAAGGCTAACAACATTCTCTCCCTTGAAATAATGAAATTCCCCTCCAGAAAAGACCCTTACCTTGGATAAATATCCATAATCAGTTGCTTTACCATATTGATTAATATTTCTTTCTGTTTATGCTAAAATTCGCGATGTTGACTGTCTTTGAAGACCTTGTACCAGATTTCAATTCTTGAAAGAACATTTTTCACCACTTTATTAGTACGATTTAACCCAAAAAATTACTAAGGCAGATCGCACATGATCCCAAACGTGTGTGTGGTTGGCTACCTGTATAACCTTTGCTTTTGAAAATTAAACTTTGTAAATTTTCGACTTCGAGCCCTCTCGTATTGAGGCATTTGACTCACTCAGGCCAAATTTTCCACTTTTTATGCGCTAAATTTTCATTGTAGAGCATTTGAGTTATAACATTATTATTAGAGAATATATTGCCCCTGGTCATTTCCGGTACTTTACATGAGAAACGGAGAAATGGGCTTAAGGAAATGGATTTAAAAAACATCTAGCAAAGACATCTTTATCAGATGTTTTTTTTCCTTCGTCAACCTATTGTTAATTGAATTCGCCTTTTTGGACGACGTTATTTATCGAGTTCTTTGTTTCGAAAATTCTAGAATGTTATTGATTAGCTACGGAATACTGAAAATCGCATTTTGTCTCCACTAAGTTGAAAATTACGAGGGAGATGCTGATAAGCGTCATCCGATTTTTGTAAAGTGATGTCGCATTGCAAAGGTCTTTCGCTGAAGGGCATTCTGAAACTGTCAAATGTACTTTCAGGAAATAAATCTTGTGATGAGAATGGGTCAGAAGATAATGATCATTTTAATTACAATGATAGGAAATGCGTGTAGAATCCTTAGGCTTATTGATACAAGAAACGTGAAAAATGCGCAATGCTGTCGCTGGGATTTGAAATCCAGCCCCTCCCCCTCCCCCACGATTGCTAGCTGGACGTGTTATCCATTTACATCACGAAGACACACGGAAAGGAGACAGACAATAATATACTCCCCTTTAAAGTGGGACTGCGTAGGAGGGGACCCCCATCGCCAATTCCTGTGATGGCGAATGATCGTCTACCATCTTTAAGTTCGGAAATCTGTCGTAGAGTCAAACGTGAAAAATGGGCAGTACCCTCACCGGGATTCTTACACCGGATCTCGCAACTACTAGCTAGATGTACTATCCTGTTACACCAAGAAGGCACTCGAAAGGAGGGAAAAATATCTACATGTGCATTAAATTCGATTTTCTAACTTGAGTTCATCTGAAACAGAGAATGATTTCGATATACTTTATCTAAAAACGTTTCATAAACAATTGCCTCTTAATTAAAATAGTCCAAATACGTGAAGAAGAAGAAACAAAATATGACCAAGAAATTGTGGAAAATATCTGAAGAGTTAATACAATGAGAGTTTATCCGTCGAAAGTTTCAAGGAAGAGGAGAAAGATGGAACGATACTGAAAATGGAGATGGTGTTTTTAATTTCTTTAGCAGGCAATCTTTTCGAGATATCTTCAGAGAAATTGAAGGATGTTTCTGTGTTACTCGAAAAAAAGAAATTCTTTTAACGATAATCCTATCAATTTCTGGAGATTTGAAACTTTGAACACAGTAAAGGAATTCTCTGAAGCTGAAGCTAGACAGACCTAAAAATATGGGCTATTTCACTTAATGAAATCGATTTTTAATCGCGATGCTTTTTATCTGAGGGTCTTTAATTGTAAAATATGTCTTTGTCAAATATTTGGGGCTACAATGTTTTTTCCCAGGAAGCACGTATGCGAATAGAATTCTAGAAATTATGTGACATATACAACAAAGATAGCATAAAGTCAAATAGATTTAAAAATGACAAGCTTTACCTCATCTCGAGTATTCTGGAATGTATTTGTAGAAAACTTTTATGTATTATGATCCAGGAGAAAACATCACCGTGGACGAGCCAATATTACGGTTAAATACAGGCTGCAAATATTATTAGTATATGCCGGCAAACTAGATCAATCTAACATAAAATTTTAGTAGATTATAGATATCGAAGTGTGTAATTAATGTGTTTTCATAGTTACGGAAAGATTATTCCAAATGATCTAATGACTTTAGTATAGGTCAAAATGTTGTTCTTTATTGAGTGAGACGTAATTCAATGCAGGTCAAAATATTACAATTAATAACTTTTTTCACATTTTTGAGAAAACTCAAAGGAAATGCTCTAAGCTACCTTGAAACAATAAATACAGGAAGAAAGGGAACCTGAAATCCTCTCGAGAAAAACGAAAAAAAAAAAAAAAACTTCAATTCGTTCAACTTTTATGAAACAAAAACACGGTTGTAGCGACTTATCAATGTACAAAGAACAAAAATATACTACTTCTTAATATAGTGCCTTCATCAACAGAAATTTCTCAAAATGAAAATAAAATATCTGAAACCGTACGTGTTTTACAATTTCATAAGTTTTGGGGTTCATACTGTAGACCAAATGGCTATGAAAGAGTTTGCGAAATCTGCATCATAACACTGGCCAAAGCATGTTTTTTGAAAATTTTAAGTATTGATGTTATGAATGCTTGGGGAATTTTTAAGAAAACAATGGCTAAAAAAATCGGCTCATAAAGTTAACAGAAGAGCTAACAGATAGTTATATTTTAAGGAAGCCCAAAGATCTATTACTATTCTGGGGCTAAGGTATGTCGAAATTTTTAAATAAGCTCAAACATTATCAAGTTGCGAAGAGCAAAGACAACAAATCTACTTTTGATTGTGATAAATGTAAAACGTTTTCTATAAACTTACACGTTGTATGCAGATGACAATAATAACAATTTGCATGGAGTGCTGGGATCACAAATATTCACTGTAAGTAATAATCATAGATTATATATTGACAATTTATGACATTTTTACTATGTGATATTTCATCATTGTTTTATTTCTGAATTATGAAGAACGTTAAAATAAAATTTAAAATGAAGATTTTTGAAAATATATTTTTGTGAAAAATTTCGGTTTCATTTTATGTGAACAAGAAGAAAATAATATAAAATATGATTATTTATTGCAGCAAAGTCCAGAATATTGCACAAAAAATTGCCTCAGTTAGAATAATACTAACTATTATTCTGTATGTCATACAATGTGAAAATAAAACCATTATAATTTAATCGTCAGTTATGGGTTGCTATGGTAGTTATAGGTATTAGAAAAACACGGTAATTTTAGCGTTAATAAAACACGGTAATTCTATTGCAATTTCATATTAAAGAACTTCTTTTAAAAAAGAAGACATTAATAATTTTCTCAAGTCTGATAACTGTTGATATTTTAGTCATTTTTTTAACTTTTGTACCAGGGAAGTAATATAATAAACTTCTTGATATGTTGTGCACTAACACAGTTAAGGCGTTTGAGTACACTATCCTCTATTTAGCACAGTTTTATTAAAGAACCATAATTTAGAATAACAATGAATTATTATTTAACAAGTTAGAGAGTTTGCTTAACTCAAATAGAACATGAATACGAATCAAAGTCAACAATCTTTTTCAGTTATAAAAAAGGCAGTTTTATTTCAGGCAATATTATCAGGAGTATATTCCATAAGAGAAGGTAAGATGCTGAAAAGAATGAAGCATAAATACAAATGTCAGCACAAAATCTTTTAAAGATTTCTTTTACGTCTGAACCAAAGTAGAATCCTCTCTCTCCAATATATTGTTTGGCGCTCGTTTGTTTTTGACGTTGCCAAGTTTCATTATGCAAAATTGACACTAATTTATTCTAACACTTCTTCAGTTAGTAAATTATACCACTTGATGATTTTTTTACTTCCAAAAATATTCCTTGCTAAAAATATTTAAAAATTTTGTTTTATTGATTTGCTCAGTAACTGGCCTCATATAATGTTACTTACTTTATTATTATTTCTTCCTTTTTATTTCACTTATTTAACCCATAAGCTTTCCACAAATTGGCACAGAATTATTTGCTCCTTAAAAAAGAGAGCATGCGACGTTACCGTGAAATACATCAATAAACCTAAAGAAATACATTCTAATCTTTGATCTGGTATAGATCAGCCCTGTAGTTATATTGAGTTGTATTTAGCTATGTTTCTTGAGTGATTTGGTTTCTTTTACACTGGTGTGCAAAAATTAAGGACGAGACGGTTTTTTCAATATAACTTTGTACAAAAG
>KK116052.1:28981-40903 GCA_000611955.2 Stegodyphus mimosarum | reverse complement strand
GTTTTTCTTTTTGAACTTTTAATGTTAACTTAAATTCTTAAAGGATTTTTTTTTCCATCCAAAATTCTCTGGTTTACTTACTTCTTGGATTTTTTAAAAGATTCTATTAATATCAGAATTTAACTTTTTATTTAAATGTTTGCTGTAAAGAATTTTGAAAAGTAGAAAATTTAAATCTTTAATATTTTTGAGGATTTGTTGATTTAACTGAGATCTGAAGAAATTTGTGAGCAGTCTTAAATTGCTCTAGTTAAAAGTATAATTTTTTTTTTCCTCTTTTGGTGCAATACTTTAATTACTTAACTCTGTACTTCATTATTTGAATTTTCACTTGTTCTGGGATAAATAAGGTGTAAGAACCTTACAACTGTTAAATGAAATAGAAAATTTAATTTGTATCTTACTCATAAAAATAGTTATTACTTAACCAATAGTATTTGAATTGAAGTGGTTATTGTCTAAGATTGCAGTATTTGTGGAAAATATATAAATGTTTAGCTATTTGTTTTCTAAATTAAATAAGGTAGTTCCCGGGGAGTAATATAATTTTATGATAGTAAATTTGTTTGATATCAGTGTTTTAAGGAAAGAAATAAACTAAGTTAGTATTATTGATTTTATGTGTTTACTTGAATTTCTGATTACACAACATAGTTTCACCAGTAGCAAGGCTCTTCGGGTTGTTGAAACGAAATTTAAAAGGGTACAAACACAACGCAATTCTTATTTGGTTAAACTACTAGTATTTTACAACTTAGTATTTAACAATATCATGTTTTACTGTTTCCAGGAGGCTGCACAAGGGATTCCATATGTATAATTATCTGCAGAGAGATAAGAACACGCTATCAGCCCTCAAGCATCATCGGAAGGGACTATTTTGGGGGTTCTGGAGTTCTCGTTTGGGGTGGTATTATGCTTGGTAGCCTCAATATCTCCCAACGACATCTCCCAATGACCTCAACATCTCCCAACGACATTCAGTCACTGGTGTCTGCTATTGTACCGGGGTTCTGTTGTTTCACGTGTGTCTATTTAGAGGTACTGTGGATCTGGACTTCCTTTTCATGGACTACAACGCTAAAACTCATCGTACAGTAGCTGCGGCAGATCTCTTGGAGAGGGAAGATATTCATCGCATGTCATTGAACTGCAAGATCCTCAGCTACGAATCCCCAGAACGCATGTATGACCTCCTTGGGAGAGGTTTGGCAGCTCGTGACAAACTGCAGCGACACTTAGCCAGCTGCTGTTACCGTTACAAGAGAAATCGGAAGCGATGGCTCAACAGCTCTTTGACAATCTTGTCCTCAGATTAGACGAACTGTCAGAAGTGATCATATACCTTCCTAAAGACTGTAATTTTCTTGCAAGGCTTTTGTTAGATGTTTCTATATTCTCTCCAGCTATGCTGAGAGCTAATTTTTAAATAAAATGACTTTTATCCTATAAGGTATTTTCTCACTCCTTTCGGCATGTCTTCGTGATGTAGTGATCAGCACGTTCGGTGCATATTCGAGAGGTCCGTGGTTCGAGTCCCGGTAAGGACATTGTTCATTTTTTATCTCTTCTGCTTCCAAAATATCTAATGTCTCTACAATCCTTTTGATTCCTTCTTTGGATAGTTTTGCTCACTTGCCCCATATTTTCACATCTTAGGGACTCTATGGTATGACTTGGGTCAATGTAAGCCACTTCTGCACCACCTTACATTCGAAAACCCGTCTTTTTTCTTAAATGTGGCACGGAAGTGTATATTCACAAACTTTCAACTACACAACACTTCCTGACTGCTCAAAAGTACAGGGACGAAATTCTTAGACCGTTGTTTATACCTTTACCATATTCCATGCACCTTTGTATGAAAACTTTTCCTCTTGAAGAGAGAAGGAAAATCTTCAAAATTCCATCAACATCTCGTTAATTTAATGTCTTGTAGGAGTCAAGGCATTTAGGCACGTTCTACGTGGCTGTTCAGAAAGTTTGTCAATGCCTACTTTGTCTTCTTCAAAAGATGTGGATAGTTTTGATTTCAATGATAATAGATGAGTTTCTTGTAAAATGAAATCTGTTTAGATTAAAGTACAATTTTTCAAAAGTTAGAGGCTTTATTTTCTTTTCATTTTAAAAAAATGTATTTTTAAATTGTGCTGCATATATACTAGCAGTTGTTTGTTCTCACTAAATCAAATATATCACTAATTTTTAGATGCGTTAAATTCTCAATTTGCACTCTTAATGTGATATTTAAACAGATAATTTCTGTATTTCACGCTTCATAAAAGCTTGACGCAAAAATATTGTAATTCATATTTGCAATAGGAATTCATAAGATGTGACCTTGAGAAATTTTATTTTCAGGTTATGAATTCCAAATAAAAGATTTACAATCAGACGATACAATGTACTGGTTTGAGTTTTATATTTTTGAAGCTTTGTAATGTATCAGTTTATTATATTCAAGTTTTCCTGAGAGAAATGCAGTTTATAATGTTTTTCTCATTTAGCAGAAATAAGTTTCACAATATTCCCATTTACCGTAACCTTTTTTTTTGTTGCGATTCTCAAACGTCAGGGAAAAACTCAATTATGTGTTTGAAGGGTGAATTCAACCATTTTGAATTACCCTTGAAGAATATATAAATTATATTAGACTACAGAATCTTGTTTTCCATTGCTAACAAAGTAGTAAATATATTTCAACTGCTTCTTCAAATGCTTAGTCAAATACAGCAATCAAAAGCACTCTCCAATTTAAGAGAAGATCGTGTTCCGCAAAACATCAAAAAATTGAGTTCTATTTATGTACTTAACAAGTTTTCTTACTGCGATTGAAACCAACAAATACACTAGAGGGCAAAACATTAAGCACGGAAATAATTTATATGTGTTAGTTCTAAGTTTAGTTAGTTTAGTTGTTTGTTTTAGTTTATGAACATTTCTGATCTATATGGATATCTTTTAATTAAAACCTTGCATGAAAGCAATGCCACATTGGAAAATAAGTTAGATCAACTGTCATTTAAATGCAGAAATTTGTCTATATTAGTCTGAATGTCAAGGTTTGCCAGTCAAGGTCTATCTTCTGTTAACTTTGAAACATTATTTAATTAAATCAGTTTTCAAGGTAACCCTGTATCAGCGGGTAAATACTGTGCACCAGATTCTGCTGTAAAATATTAGCATGGTCTAACATTTTTACCTTCTCTCACACTCGAGTTCATAAAATCATTATTTATTGCTAATCGAGTATTTCCACTTACCACAACTTAATGGACGTTCCATGGTTACAGCAGCACTCTAATTTTGTAACAAATTCCCATTGGTCCATCAAAGCCATATTTGATACCATAATTACCAAATGTGGATAGACTAGATTCATTATTTGATGTAATTGCTTCCTAATCCTTCATCCTTTTTTTTCAGTTCATGCATTTCGTTAAGTACTGCAAAAAATATTTTCAAAGAAGCTTACATCACGAATTTTGAAAATTAATTTGAAAACATGGGCTTCCTTTTTTTAATATTACTTTTTATTTTCTCTTGTGTTTCTGTATCTTCGCACGTGATTTTAGAAATTTTTTTAGCATTCTGATTGAAATTCCGCTCTGTTGATTGGGCAAACTGATACACCGTAATAAATACAAGTAGATAAATGCGTAACATCTAAGACAGTTCTGTACTTTAGGTGATTTGCGAAACAAAAAAGGGAATTAACATTAGAAAGTGTGTTATAGATATGTGTTTGATATATAGAAATCATTGTGCAAGAACGATAACAAATTGCTCCAGATATCATATTATATCGCATTCTATCTGAACGAGTAAGTAGCCATTTTTATTACGTAAAACCAGAATTTTAATTCTTAAGTAAAAAATTTATTTAGGATTTCCATATATAGTCATAAATCTGATGTTCATATTTCATCACACACATATAAAACAGATTTAACTTCTGATAAAGCGACCCATTATTAATTTATTTAGCTTAGTAAAAATCACGCAAAATCTTTCAGAGAAGCAAATCTTACAAGGTCTAAAGCACATTCAAAATATTAACTTCAATAGACGTTCTCTATATTATTCAGAATAAAGGAAGATGAGCAGAGCTTTAATTAATCAGAACAGAGCTTAATTTCTCGTTCTTTCTATTACAATCGAGCTAATGCTTCTATTTAATTTAAATCCAAAGAAACTCATATCCTTCACGAAAAACAGACATTCGATGAAAGTGATCCTGGGCCGCATAATGGTTGACGGAGGCTGAATGCTAGTTCATACGTAAGGGTGTGGGTTTGGGTTCGACTCTTGTGGTAAGGATTGGCTCTTCTGTTGGTCTTCCTTTACCTATCTTTATGGATGTAGTTTAAGTCACCCCCACGACCCTTAATAATAAGACAGTGCTTAATGACAGATGAGTCAGAAGAAGTTCGATGAGAAGGTGTCTGGTTCTACTGAAGGGGGCAAAGAAAGGGCGCCAGAAGTTATCTGTTTAGTTAAATTCATGACTTTTCAGTTTCCTAGATGTAGGATATCTCAGAAGTGTCATGGTAACACTTAATATAAGTTAATAAAAATTGCATAGAACTTCCAAAATTGAACACAGTTATAATTCTGAACTCACCTTGAGATTCAAGTTCCTAACTTGCTACCTTCTTGTTTTCAATCTCATCTTCAATCTTCAATCCTTATAATTAATAACATATTTTAGAAGTTAAAATCTTGAATATAGATTTTTAAATGCTGAAGATTTATAATTAAAAAAGCAACTGAGATCACTTTTGTTTAACATTTGTATTTTTTATGCTTAATCCATACTTTTTACGCACTTCTAACATAAGATTTAAGTATTTGTATGCTTCAAAATTATGAATACATTTTTGTATCAGTTGTTATGCAGAAAATTAAACTACATTTTAAATAAATTTTATAAATTTAAAATTATTAAATATATTCTGCTTCATGGAAGTATGTGTTCATATATTTGTGTTTATGTGATATATGAGAAATAAACTGGCACACTGATCAACATTAAAAAATTAATTTAACTGTTTAAAACATTCAATTAAAAATTTTAAACACATTTATGATGCTCATTTGAACAATTGCAAAAAGTGCAATAAAAATAGTCTTACAAAAAAAATAATTTACGCAAATTTGCAAACTGATGAAATCTGCAGTTTTATATGATTTTAATATGTATGAAGGTAATAAAAATATCTAAATGCTTTTAGTAAATAACTAATATTTAACATTAAGAGAAGAATATAATAATCTGAATAAAAATGATACAAGCCATGAACATACACTTACTTTTGAAAATAAGTCATCTCGAAAGTTTTCACACAAAACTAGAAAATGTAATTAATACGTAACAAGGAATTTTAATAGAAATGTACCTAAAATGGCCTTACGAATTCTAAATACGTGTGTAAGTATTAATTTTCCTTTACAGGTTTGTCTCATTTATTACACCTATATATTGGGTTTCAGCTTCCGTGCATTCTTGTGAATAATGGAATATTTAATGACTACACATAATTTTTTTACACCAGAGAAATAAATATGTATAGGAAGATCAATCTCCTTTTTTCTAGAGAAACACGTAATTGTATACTATTTTCATCTTTTATTAGTGAAAAAATGAGTGAGAGCTTTCTTGCCACTGTTATGAGAAGGCTCTGCTCTTGGAGAAAGACAGATCCTGAAACTGTGTTTCTTTCTTTACCTTCATATCCTTTTTAGATGGATGAAAATCATAATGAGTCATATGAAACATATACATTTGCATCTTGTCCATATTCTGAATCATTTGCAATGCTTCTTCTAACCAATGATCCACAATACGGATACACGATGTCTGCATGTAACATTTAAGTGAAATTTTAAAATAAAGATTTTAAAAGCTTCTTTTACAGCTTCTTTATTTGCGCAGTTTAAATCTTTAAACATGTGTTAAGGCCCTTTTATACTAGCGGAACTTTGGTCCCAAGAAACGTACGCTAACATAAAATAAATTCGTTATTCCCAAGCAGGACACCCGTTTGCATTTGTTAAGTCTCAAAGCCTAAGAATTACTGCCCCCAACCAATCAAGTCGCTTTGATTTGCGCATGAGCAATATTTCCTGTTTTGAGATACTATGTTGAAAGTTTAGAGTACAATGTCAAAAGTTAAAAAAGCTGAAGAAAGAAAGCGCGTTATGCATCTGAGAAGTAATCTAATATGTATGTATTTGCTGTACAAAAGCGTTTGTTTTCTAAGGGGGCAATAGGTTTGCTCAATACTTCAAGAGCGAGATACATAGTCCGCTCCTGTAACATTGTTACCGTCACTGAGGCAGAAGTACTGAGAATTATTTTTCAATTATGCTCGAATGACGGTAAGTTAATTTCGTTTTTCAGTAAAACCTTAAAGTAAATATTGAAAGACTGTCAAATATTTCTGAATATGTATCAGTAAATTAGTAATTATTAAAAGGCGGAACTTAGTAATTTTTTTCCTTAGTAATTTATACCAAGGAAATAGGATTAATTAATACATTGCGATTTAATTACCAACAAAATGAGTGTTTCATAACATGATATCAGATTGAGCACAATGTAAGATTGCTAGATGTGCCAGATGCAGAACAGTCAACATTTTAATGCACTATCGTGTACTAGGATATGTTCCTGTGTTAGAAAATACCCAGCATTATATAAATATTAGTAGATTTTGTAATTATTACTGTCAGGAATTTTATTAGTATTGCTTCGCTTAGTCATGAAGATATTTTTGTAGGAACAGAAATATAAAATGATTGGGTTTTTAAATAATATATTCTAAAGAACTTGGGAGATCCATAAAAAGACTTGTTTTTGAAAGATTTTCTCCATTTCTGTTTGATCTGTGTTTTACATTTGACAAAAATTACATAACTGAAGAAGGCTACTGCATGTAATTTTTATAAAACAGTGTACATTTAGACATAGTTTAAAGCAGTTAATAAACTTTAAAAATCCATCTATTGAGCTTATTTAATTTTTTATAAAACTTGAATTTTCAGAGTTAACAAATTTTTATCGTGTAATCGTTATTAAACATATTCTGTACTTAAACAATTGCATTAGTCGAAAGAGAACTAGTTTTAAAGAGCATTGCAATTATTCCCAGAGATTGCAATCCAAAAGGGGAAGAAAAAAATAATTAAATGGCGGGATATATACCATCTCGGTTTAGCCTTTCGGCAACCAGTAGCCAACAACATCTTGTCCTCTTTTTCATTCGTTATTCTTTTCTTCCATTATCCCATAAAATCGGATGTTGTTGCACTTCTGCAATTAATTTGCAATCAAACGTAGCCAAATGTTCCTCCATGTTTTTCGCATATAACATCAACAAAAACCTCGTGATAATTTGTAAGTCTGTGACTGGCTGAAGCTTTCATCTCATCAGTTCGGAGTTGAAATTTTCCATCTCTTAGCTTTACATGAAGATTAACCGCTTGACTTACGTTTACGTTTCTTAGGACGTTAGCTTACGTTTCTTGGGACCAAAGTTCCGCTAGTATAAACGGGCCTTTAATTCTAAAAAAAATTTACATAAACTGTCATACATCTTACAGCTAGGAAAGATATAAAAATATCACCATTTTTAGAAGTTGTTGAAAGAATGTTTAAATAAACTTAGTACTGTGATTTAGGCTTAATGAATTGATTTTTCTGCATTAAATATGCCTTAGACTACATACATTGCTTATAGTTCTACTTCCAATAGTCAATAACTCGTCATAAGCAAAATGTGTAACAGAAGATACCAACATGCACGTGTTCACCATATTGGATGTACGCCTCGACACAAGACAGAGCGTTCTTTCGTCAAACAACGTTTCATCCGAGGCTATGTCTGCTACTTAATGTTAAGGGTAGCTAATTTCCAAACTTTGAAGATTCATAAGCGAGTTATTTGTTCGAAAATGAGAGAGAAAGGTGACTTTTCTGCCGCTTTTCTGAGATGTTAAATTCTCACTAGAAAGGATTAAGCTTGTTGGCTTTTAGTTAATGTTGAAACGATTTTTATGGAGCTTTCACTTAGGTTTCTTTCTTAAAAAATGCATTAATTACCGCAGAAATTTACTGATGATCCATAGGATACAAAAAATGATTTTAGATAAATTCTGTTCCGAATTTCTAACATAGTATACTGTTTTTAGCAATTTTTAATCGCTTGAGTTTTGTTTCAGTAATTATATCTTTGTTAGACTTGAAATCTCTCATAAAAAACTTAGGTCTAAATACGGCTTGAAAGTTTAACTGAATATAACAACAACCTTTTAGTCTCTCTTAAACAAGAACAATGAAAAAATGTTAAACAGCCGATTTTCTGTAATTTTTTTTTAAATATGCAGAACTTCATACTTCAAATAGATTGGGAATTTTGTTCTTTTCATGACCTGGTTTAGAAATCATATGATCGTTACCAAAGGAACATAGAAACAATCTCGTGTTAATGATATAAGAAGTGAGTGATATTTCTAATTCAGGTTTTTTACCCCAACTACACAAAACTATTTAAAGAAATGAAGCTTCTATTCACGTGATACTTGTAAGCACAAGTTTTTTTTTATTTTCATTATTTTATTATTATACTGCATTTTCACTTTTTCTTGACAAAATTTTGATTTTGATGCTCATTTCTATTTGTTACTTTCTTTATTTCCCTTTGTATTTTTACTTCCAGTTTAGTATAAATGTCAATCGAATTTAAAATTGTTTGCAAGAAAGTTTAGCTTGGGCACTCCCAAGAATATATTTACCATTTTAGGGGTAGACATGTTTATATCAATTTAAATCTCCTGTTAATTTTCCGTGTTATATTTTTTACTTAGCATACGTATCAGTAAAATCTTAATAGAAACAACTATTCGCTTTAAGCTTCGGCTAGCTGTTTTTGCTTTGTGAATATTTAGGACCGAACCAAAATTTTGTACGGTATGTTGTTCCTGCATTTAGCTTTTGTTTTGGATGCAAATCCACATACCCTGCAGATAATTCAGTACTTTTATATCAGTTGACGAAACAAAATGTAAAATATGTGTAGCTTACACCTGTATCCACAAATTTTATAGAGAATATAAATGACGGATTTGATGAGCTCCACATAAATGTAAACAAAGACATAGTTAATCCAGGTCAGTCTTAGTAGTTATATTATTTGTAGCGATTGTTGTTCGCTGCATTTTATTGCACCGTACTTTTGATATTATCTAATTTTTAATTATCTGTCTGGTTTCTATCTGTTACATATATATTTAGAGTCATTAGTTACCAGAATTTGTATGCTATTCGTTTGCCATTTTAGTATGCAAATTTCATTAAAATGCGATGAAATTAGAATTGGTAAAATTACAGTAAAATTAGGGCTTGAGTTTAAAATTAAATTAAAATTAAAGTTAAAATCAAAATTTCCACTTCATTATGTTAATATTAACT
Source organism: Stegodyphus mimosarum (assembly GCA_000611955.2). Taxonomy (NCBI): domain Eukaryota; kingdom Metazoa; phylum Arthropoda; class Arachnida; order Araneae; family Eresidae; genus Stegodyphus; species Stegodyphus mimosarum. The sequence goes on along the minus strand of KK116052.1, from coordinate 31,431 downwards.
TATACTTTCATTAGCAATTTTTAGTTTATTTTTTTCATTAAACTAAGACCCTATAATCAAGCTAATGCAGTGCATTAAAAAGAAATTTATTTGGCATACTTCATAACATCACATTCTTTGTTATTTTGTAGAGTTGTTTCATATATGGTTTTATTTATCTTGGTTTCATTGTTTGTTTGTTACAGACACATCTAGAGATTATTTCCTCGTTCCTTCTACAGAGCCAATATACTGGAAATTTACAAATAAATATTTGCAATTACAATTAGGTACTGCAGAGAGATATCTTATAAACTTTGTTGCAAAGTTTCGTTATTTAGTGCTGATATTTTCTCTTATAGCCTCTCTTAACAATCAAATTACTCATCACAGAATTTTGTTTTTTTGCACCATCGAGTAGGACAAAACAATAATCTTCCAAATACATATTTTTCGGAATTCCTAACATTAATTTCCGAAGTTAGGCAAGAATACAGAACACTGTCTTTTTTTTCAGCTATATTTCAGCTATAAGTGCTGATTAAACAGCATTTTTGAATTGAAAAAATGTTTGAAAATTTGTTGTTAGCATCTTTATGATTTTAAGCGATGATGAGATTTTTTTTTAAATCAAGCAGATATTTAAGTGAAATGAATGTTATCTTGCGCCATCGAAAAAACATCGATCTTGAAAGAAAGGGGATGTCACGTACTTCATTGCTATGCTGATTAAAAGAAAAAAATTCCTACATCAGAGACAAGTTTATACTCGACCTCTACCCTCATACCATAAAGTAAAAATTATAGAATAAAATATATATGTAAAAAGAAACTTTTTGTTACAGTTCTAATTAAATACTTAGAAAAGTAAAAGAACTTTTATAACAAAGATAACATTCTTGGTGTTGTATTTTTTCATTAAACGCAAAATCGTGAAGTCAGATATGAGAATCACACTACGTGATAGCATAGAAATGCCATGTGTAGAAATTCATTTCGGTTACATTTCTGTCGGACAATTTTAATTGTAAATTCGCTATTGATAGCAGCCTTGCGGTTTTATTTTTAGACACATAAAATAAAGGATACTGTGATAATTAAAAAACTATATTTGGTATTTAGGCAGTTCATCAGTATAAATCAAAACGCTTATTAGTTTTTATTATATGTCTTATTTTTTTACTTTATATTTTATTAGTTTTTGTTGTAAACTGTTTTAACTCCTCACTTTTATGAATTTTTCTGGCTAAGTAACAATTTAACTACTGGAAAGGTCAGAGTCTCTAGGTTGTAATTGATCTGTCTTAGGTTCGTTTGAAAGTAAGGATGGAAAACTTTGTCTGCTAGAACAGCAGGTACCTGAGGACGAAAGAATGTTTATACAAATGATCCCAGCATAAAGATGGTTGGCTATAACAAAAATTAGATTTAGTTCAAACATTTTCTTTACCTTTTCCTATCTGACAAGTTAGCAAATATTCATTTCCTTGGGATACTAACTAGTTAAATCGTTTCATAGCTCATGGAGGAGTATAATGATAACTAATTAATGATTTTTTGAGATGACATAATTCTTTGTGCAGATTGAGATCGAGCTGTGGAAGCAGCAAGAGCATATGGAATTAGGAAAATTTATAATTTGATAATTTTCTTTTCGTGATGGTGAAAAGCAGATACTTTGAAAAAAAAATCGTCCTTTGGGCTTTTTCTACTCGAGCTATTCTAGAAACTACTTTTGTGTTTGGCAGTAAGATAATAAACGGACAGTTTACGTAGCGCATTTTTTAGGATTCATTATTCGTGAACTGTACTTTCTGTTTCCTTCCATGCTCTGGGATGTCTACTGAAAAATTAATAGTTTTACGTATAAATTATATGTTAATAATTGTTTAGAAATATAATGAAGCTAGAACAGAGCAAAAGTTAAACAAGAATCAAAAGTGAAAAGAAAATATTTTTTCGACGTTTTTATGAAAACATGTGTTTTAACGTACTACTCTAATTGATACTAGAAACGACTAGCATTTCAGTCGTCCTTACTTGAGACACTGTAATTAAAATCAGAAAGAAATGTTTGATCTCAAATTGTTAGCTATTATTTATTGCTGTATCCCATAAGAAAATTTAATTCAAATTACTGGATTTTAAATGTTCATGAATAAATTTGTCGGTCAGATATTATTCAGTGACATAAATAAGGAACAAATACCTATCTAGTTTAAGCTCATTCAGAACATATTTTACATAACATATTTATTAACCATAACATAACATATTTATTCAGAACATATTTATTGACCATATTTTTTCCCTGGAAAACTACACTGCATTTCCAAAATATATAACTTTTGCATTGTAATAATACCTAGATACCTGCTTCAAATGTTTAAAGAAGATAGACGAAAACTCACGAATAGTTCATGGGATACTCTGTCTATAAACGTTAAAAATGGGCTACTTTTCAAAAAAAT